>JAMKQA010010362.1:0-10126 GCA_024699735.1 Posidonia australis
TGGTTGCATTAGGAAGGCACATCCCTGTTTTCAGCGGTTTTCTCGCATCTTAGCTTGCATTTAGGCATATAGTAAGCAATGATGAGAAATCACTCAAATGATGCAACATTGATTATGTTTATGCAATATCTTTGCAATACACACCCGACCCGAAATAAAGAGTGATACTTCTGAGCATTAAGACACACCCCTTACACATCATGCACCTACTAGCATAAGGCACTAAGCATAGCATGGCATGTCGCCCTCAGGCGTATAGCAAAAGGCTTAAAGCCAACATTCCTTTGTAAAAGAGAAATCATTAGAAGACCGATTCGTCGGGCGTGCGAGGGTGCCTAACACCTTCCTCGCACATAACAGGGATCCTTACCTGCATTTCTTGTTTTACGCAGCCCCCCTTTTATTTTTTTTGCATGATTCTTCATGTGTTTTATGGTTTTCCTCGTCTTCCATAATAGACTAGGTGGCGACTCCTGCATTTTGCATTTTTTTCCTTTTTTTACTTTTTGCCGTGGCTTTGTCGCTCCTTTGGCACACACACCACCTACCCGCGTGTGGGCCATCCTCGTCGGCATGGTTACAAATATCATTATCTTTTCTTTTACTCCCTCATAGACCTGAGGTTTCACTCTAACCTTGTCTTGGAGGTAATAAGCACCCGATCTATTCAAGATGCCTTTATAGCAAGAGGGTGGGTTTGTCCCTCAAAGGTATGATTTTACTGAGCACATACTCCAACTCCTCTCCAAGGTATGGTAAGGGTAGAGCTACAACGCATGCCTCTCACTCTTGGACTGACTTCTGTCTTCTCTATTCTTTTATGCCCTTAAGAATGTATGTTTTTTTTTTGGTTCACACTCTCAGTCACCCCTAACATTTTATCTACCACTTGGAGGTGCAGGATCCTTACGGAGTTTGGACATTTCATCTTGCTTTGATGTTCAGTGGCTTCCTTGCTAACCTGGTTGTCTAAATAGTGACAACTAAGGAGGGATAATCCATTCTGACATTGGCGAGCTTTTCCAATTTTTCATCATCGAGCAGAAGGTTAATGACAAGCAAACTATTATTTTCTACTACTCTTAATGTTTTTTAGTTTTGTGTTTTTCTTCTTTTTTTCTTTTAAGCTTTTGTGTTTTTTTTTTGTGCTTTGATAAATGGTAATGCAAAAAGAAAACAAAGGAAACACAGGAAAAGGATACAGCTCTAGTCCTTGTTGTTGCTATTTTGTCGATGCCATTGGTGTTCATAGTAACTCCTAGCAGTGCCATTGGAAACCGGAATCAAGGTATATGTATCCGAGGCTATCAAAAGCATTATCAGAAATGAGACTGTCACTGTGAATGTTGAATGTGCTGGTGACATTAGGAATGTATCCCTATTGCAGTTGACATCTGTTGTGACGGCTGTGTCCCACTTGATCTAGGGTATTTGCAAGTGCTGGTCAGATCAATGCATGGAAAACTGGCAGACTTTAGGTTGGACCCCCCACAAAGGAATAAGAACAAGAGTGGCACACATGAGTGTCACTGGATAGAACTGATAAAAGAAAAGAGGACAAACTAGGCAAGAGAGGAACTAGAACAAGAGTGTCATATGTGATTATTGTGGAAAAGACAAAAGAACAAACTAGGTTAATGAGGCCCGATGGATTCCCTAGGAAAGAAAACTGGGAGAAAGAGGAAAATACCTCTGAAGTTCAAGTATCCCTAGAGCTTGCCAGCTCAGATACGATATGGTCGGCTATTTTAGGGTGTGCACGCGTGTGTGCGAGCGCGTATGCAGGCATATGTGTGTGCTACCTCCTGTGTGTTAACGACAATGCCTCCATTGTCATCAAATCCTGGACAATATTTCGGAGAGTAAAACACTTGTTTGTCGAATGTCCATGAGTATGATGGAATTGGCAAAACAAGTTAGCCTTATACCACCTAGGAAGCGAGTTCAGTGGTGGATGAATCTCCGGTAGCCACAGGAATGTCGCAACTTTGGGAAAGATGTCGCTCAATGAATCCCCGAGTGGGGTGAAGTCTCTTTTCTTATGGCGAGGCTGCCTCTGTCGATGTTGCTGCCCTTGCTGAACTGGCACGACACAACGTGTTGGTTCAACGATGGTGTGTGGATGTGTAATGTGTGCTGAACTAGATGCTGGTGAGGATAAAGTCATGGATGTGGGTACCGTGCTAACAACAAAGGTCCCAATGTCAATCAAAGTCTGAACGACATCCCGTAGAGTGTAGCATTTATCAGTTGAATGCCCCGAGGTTCAATGATAATCGTAGTATGAGCTTGCGTTGTACCACAGAGGGAGTGGACTTGGTGGGGGACGTGGATCCGGGAGTCTCAGAAGTGACACAACCTGAGGAAAAACAGTGCTCAGTAGCTCACCCAATGGAGTGTAGTGACTTTCAGCGTGACGGCCTCGCTTCTTCTTAGGTTGCTATTCTTGTCGAACCGGTGCGACGTGATGCACTAGTTCAACGGTGGAGTGTGTGTATGTGGTGTGTGTTGAACTAGGTGCAAAAGCCAATTGGTTCCGATCAGGCTGGCTCTCCACACTAGTAGGCTTCTTGAAAGTCTTGATGAAAGCGACGACTACCCTCTTGACATTGCCGGTGTTGACAGTGCTGTTGTTGAAGCTGCTACCAGAAGAAGCGGCCTGCTTGGCGAATGTAGAGAGTGCATGGAAGTTCCCACCGTTTAGTGAATTCTCCACGCGAGTGCCAACCCAAATCAAAGATGCAAAAGTAGTGATGGGCTGAATGCTAAGCAGAGCCCCAATCACTAGTTGTGCTCCTTTTATAATGATCTCGATAGAATCCTCATGAGAGAGAATATTCATGATCTGGGAGGCAAGTGTACGCCAACGACTGACATACTCCCCATATGATTTGTGGGTGCCCTGCTAGATTGCGACAAGATCTTCTCTCATACGGATCAAGTCAAGATTGAAGGAGTATTGCTCCAGGAATGCCTTAGAGAGGTCGTTCCAAGTCTTGATAGAGGTCATGTCGAGGGATGCAAAACATCTAAGTGCCGGCCCTGTCAAACATTTCTAGAACAAGCGGATCAGAAGCCTCTCATCGCCCTGAAGCTGCACGAGATCTCCACAATACGCCTTCAAATGAGATATTGGGCAGCCACTACCGTTATATTTTTCAAATTCCGAGATATGGAAATTCAATGGGAGTGTTGCCTCTAGAAAATAGCAGATATCCCAGAAGTGGTAGGACTGGTGTTCCCCGCCTTGCACTTAACGAAGTACTCTTTCCAGATTGCCGATCCTTACTAGGAGGGCGTCTGAAGTCGCTGTTGACGAGGTAGGAGCTGATGATATAGGTTCCATGTATGTTGTAGGGGTCGTGAATGTGCGCTCCTCTGGAAACACCCTAACGCCTCCTAGTGTCAAGGCGTAAGGGCCAGCATACCTGTTCATTGGTGTTCAGTGTCAAGATGTCATGTGTGGATGAGCCTGAATCTGATGCAAAGAGAATGAATGGATTGCATGCTATGTCATGCAAGATGCAGTGTCAGGGAGCAATAGTTGCCGTGCCAATACGATTCCGGGCAACAAACTCGAGGCATTATGCTCCCCAGCTAGCCTAAACGACTAGTAAACAGGTGATGGAGTCACATGCTGTGCATAGTGCAGTGAGGGTGCAGGAGGCAAAGATGATATGGAATGAGCCTGCAATGCTAAGGTGGTCTACATCGAAACCTCAGGGGTTAAGGGAAAAGGAGCAGAAGTAGGACCAAGATAGAGAGCCATGCACTGCAATCTCCTTGCAAGAGCCATCAGATGTTGTGGTTGCATGGTAGAAGACTCACCGATGGATGGCTCAGAAGGCAAAAGCGGGAAAGAGCCGGACCCTATGGCAGAAGTAGCCACAGCTGACTGAATTCCTGGAACAGGAAAGCCTGAGGAAGGAGGTGCATCTGGCTCTTCTGGAACCTATGTAGAGATCATCGCAATGGATTCGACGACAAGTTCCAGAGTGATGAGTGCCTATGAAGGCTCAAAAATGGGTTCAGAGTCCCTTTGAACTCCAAAACGGAATGTATAGAGGGAAGGGATATCAGAAGAAGTGAAAGATGGAGGAACAGAATCCGGGATTTCCTCTAGGACAACAACAAAGGGCTCACTGGTCTGTTGGGCCATGGCTGACCGCGAGCAAATACGAATGGAGCTGTGGCAAAGACAAACGCACGAGTTCTAAGATGAACTATAGTCAAAAAGTGATCAGTAGTTCGAAAAGGGCAAGAGAAAACAACCACGAGAGGCTGACCGCAATGAAGACACCTAAGCTCTTAGCTAAGGACCTCACAACAAGCTACTTGAGAAGACAGGCAAGAGAAACAGGTATCAGAACCTAGACAACGGCGCAAAGACAATTGCTAGTTATTAAAGTGGCATGCCATGACACACAATGCAGATGAATGTCCTGAAGTGCACTCTCTCACCATGCATGTCCCATATGGGGTTGACCACATAGGACACACTCATGAGTTTGGGTTTTGACTCTAGTCAAAAAAGTAAGGTTCTCGTTCTAAATCCTGGCCAGAGCGTAGGTAGTGAAAGAGTGGTGTGTTGGTGGCCTCGTCTCCTGTAGTAGCATGGAGTTGTACCCTCTACTAGCACCGACACGACCCCAGACAAGGGAGGACAAACAAGCAACACGCCCTACGCCAAAGCTATAGAACGGGCTACTAGAATTGTCCTTCACAAATTGTGGGTGGACTCAGAGGAGAAGATGCATGCATTCTAAAATGATCATTCATGCAATATGCTTTTGTGTCTTTCACTTGCGTTTTATTAAAACATAGGGAATTGTGAGCATTTGTCACTAGTTATGCCTTATTATTTGTTTATCTGAGTTTGTGTGTTTTATTTTAACTGGATAGGGAAGCAAACATTTCTCTACTCTCCTAATCATGGCAAATACAAATAAAGGGAGGAAAACACACAATCATGGCATCTAAAAAGTCAATCAACAAGGAAAAGGCATGATCATGGCATGTGCTGATGTAGTGCTCACAAGTAGGTGAATAAAAGCAAGTATCGACAGAAAAAGCATGAATTAGGTCATGTGCATGTGTAGTGGCATGGCAATGTTGTAAAAAGGCACAAAAAGGCATGTTCAGTCAAATATGTACAAGCAAATAGAACAAGCAAGCAAACATGAAGTATAAAGACCAATGACAAGTAAGAGAACCAAAACAAATGCTAGAATCTGGTTATCCTCAGCAGAGTCGCCAGTTCCTGTGAGCATGCCAGTGGAACACTGTAGGGCTCTCCTTACGGTGTGTGGAAGCACACGAGGAGTCCCGATACGGTCACTGCGAAGATGGTAAATATGGGGAAGAAGACTAGACTCAGAAACACCAAGGAAAGATAAGAAAGTATAAAGAAAGGAGTCACCACCTACTCTTTAATTGGAAAGACGAGAAAAACCAAACACTAAAGAAAACTAAGAAGAAAACATGTATGCTCCGTGCCTAATGGATGTAATACACAAATCAATGCGGGCCAGAGAAAGGGTGAGGATTCTTGTTATGCATAGGGAAGGAGTTAGGCACCCCCATGCGCCTGAGGAACTCAGTCTTTCTAGCTTTCCTACTTGCTAAATGGTCTATTGGGTGTATACTTGCCTATTCTGAATGCACATGCTAAAGTTGACTGGAAAACAAGCCAAATCAAAGAAAAGAAAAGAATAAAAGGGAAAAAGATAATCCGAGGGACAAATGTAGGCATTGAGAATGCCGCTTTACTGTACGCCCATGGACGATGAGGAAAATCGTGAAAATCGAGAAATTCTCGGAAAGTGTCTCGCAAATTAGCTAAAATTTGAATAAATCCGAGAAAATCAAATTAGGGAAAATAAACCTCATTCGGAATAATGTCGACATTGTTAAGCTTGTTAATGTAAGCCCTCAGGCAATGAAAAGCCAAATCAAGTCAACAACACGAAAATCAGAAGAAATCCGGGAAATGATGGAAAAACCAAGCTTCAATTGAGCTAGAAATGCGTGCACGATGCAAGGAAGAAAATACTAGAAAATATGCATGAAAAAGTGCAAAATAATGTGCAAAATGCATGCAAGAATGTGAAAAAGTGAATTCCAGGGGCTTTTGTTGAAAGAAACACATTCTGAATGAAAACTTAAATTCTGAAGCTAAATCACCAAAAATACATAGAACAACGGATTTCATGTAATTTTGAAGAAATCTAGGGTCGAATGTGCAAATCTATACATTTTGGGTCAAATTGAAGATTCCTAGGGGTCAAAATGCAATTTTGCCGTCGAAACATGCATTTAATGCAATTCTGTGGAAATTCAAGGTGAAATATGCAAGAAAAAGAGTCCATGTTTGAAAACAAAAAGTTTTAGGGGATAACATGTAAATTTGCCCTAGAAAGCATGCATTCAGTGTGAAATTTGTAAAATTCAGGGGCTAAAATGCAATTTAGGTCACATTTGAGCAAATATTTCAATTCCTAGGGTTTAATTTGCAATTTGAACATGGAAATATGTATACAGAGTTATTTTGATGAAGCTTAGGGGTTTAAATGTAATTTAATTAAAGAAATATGCATCCAAAATTATTTTCATGAATCTTTGGGCTTTAATTGCAATTTTTGAGCATATTTGAGTGAATGTTTTAATATCTAGGGTTTAATTTGCAAATTAGACAGAGAAATATGCATTCAGAAGTATTTCAACAATGTTCAAGGGTTTAACTACAATTTAATTAGAGAAATATGCATTCAGAATTATTTTCATGAAACTTAGGATTTTAAATGCAATTTCGGAGCATATTTGAGTAAATGTTTGAATATCCAGGGTTTAATTTGCAAATTAGACAGAGAAATATGCATTCAGAACTATTTCAACAAAGTTTAGGGTTTTAAATGCAAAACATCGGGACTTTAATGCATGAAAAGAAACTCAGAGGGTTTTTTTCTAATTTTAAAGCATGGAAAACATTTTCAAAAATTTACAGGGGTCACATTGCAATATTTTCAAATCAAACATTATTCAAACGATTTTAAAAAAAAATGCAAGGACCTATTTGCAAGAAAAAGGACATACTTGCAAGAAAATAAGGACCTGAATGTAAGAAAACAAAAAGTTTAGAGGTTATTTAAAAGAAAACTTATTTTTTAATTTTTTTAAAACAAAAGGAATTGACAACTGCCGACGAGGGAACTCCACCGTCGATGACCGCCAGAGATGTCCCTTCGGAGCAATCCAAAGCCTGATCGAAGATCAAACCTCACAGGCAACAAGAAGAGGAGGAGAGGGAACGATCCTATGGTCTGGATCGAGGTCCAACGGCTAGAATGGGCCTCCCACCTCCCACACCATCGACGCGACTCCGATGACGATGCCGAGAAAGAAAAAGGATCCAAGAGGCCATGGGGCTGCGACACGAAGCTTTTGGTGGCATTAGGATGAGGTGTGGAGCATTCCCCTTCCATCAGGGACCAAAATGGAGGAAGATGGTGCGATGTTGGGTTCCTCCTGCCGTCGCCGTCGTCTACTCTAGTTAGCATGGTTGTGGGAGTGATTCAGGGCATGAAGCTTGACTCTGATGGCTCCGGTGTGTTGGGGGCATGCCATGGAATGTATCTGGATGCTTGGGGAGGCGCGACGGAGCTAGAGACGCGCGATCAGCTGCTGTGATCAGTCTTCTTCCCCAATGACGGCGAAACGTCGTGATTCCGGTGAGCTTCCACTGGAGACTCAGGGAGGCTACGAAAAGGCATGCAGAGGGTCGGAAGAGCTTGAGGGAGACCAAGAGAGGAAGATCCAATGCTTTAGGGCTCGAATCAACCAATGGATTCGCGCCCCCACCTAGGCCACTAGAAAATTACTTCGACGAGGCCTGAGAGGTTGCTTCCAGCCCAGGAACACCTCTGGCTTGATTGGAATCACTCGGGGAAGGAAGAGGGAGATCTAGGAAGCTAAAATTGAAGTGAATTGAGGCTTGTAGAAAGCGTACGTAGTCTCGCAGTGAACTTGGCCGTCGGAGATCGCCGAAAGCCACTGGACCCCGCCGAAGATGGTTGAAACTCTAATTTCTCTCCTCCATGAGCTTCCTCCTTGCTCCAGGATCACTCTTGTTGCTCTGATTGGGAGAAAAAGCATTGGGAGACTCTCCTCTCAAATTTTCCAAATCTTCCTTTTCACTTGCAAATGGGGCTATTTATAGGCTTTCAAATGGCTTGGTTGGTTGTTATGGTTAGAGTGGAAGGTGGTTAAGGTGGTTGGAGTGAAGTGGGAAGTGGTTAAGAGGAAGTGGGAAGTGGTTAAGGTTGTTGGAGTGAAGTGGTTAAGGTTGTTGGAGCGATATGAGAAGTGGTTAAGGTTGTTGGAGTAAAGTTGGAAGTGATTAATGTTGTTGGGGTTTCACTTATGGTTTAGTGTTTGACTTAGGGTTATGGTTTGGATTAGGGTCTTAAATTTGGTTTAGGGCTTAACCTAGGGTTTAAGGTTTGGATTAGGGTTTAACCTAGGTTTTAGGGTTTATTTAGGGCTTTATGGTTTTGTTTAGTTTTTAGGGTTTTCCTAGGTTTTTTAGGGTTTTGCTTAGTTTTTTAGGGTTTTTAGGCTTTTCCTAGGGTTTTTAGAGTTTTTTAGGATTTTGTTTGGTTTTTTAGGGCTTTGTTTGCTTTTTTTTGTGTTTTCTAGTGTGCTGTTAGGGTTTGGTCCATTTGCAAGCATATGGGGGTATCTACAGATGTCCCTCCCTAAGCGAGGTCGAAGGACGAATGGAACCGTGACTGATGCTCAGGGTTGATAGAGACACCCCACCCCTTCTTACAAGGAAAAGAGATCTGGAGGAGGTGATCATCACTCGGAGTTGACGAAGATGCCCTATCTGAAGCTACAAGAAAGTGTGACATCTAGGCCTGATTACCCATTTTTATTATAAACCATGTAATTTTTTGCAATATTGTGTATAATGGTTTATTAATGGGTAATCTGTTGTTTCTTGGTTGTGTGGGATTGTGGTTGGCTTTCTGTGCAACTGCTTGTGATTTGGGATCCATGTAGAGTCCAGTTTGAGGAAGCACAGTTGCCTAGGTTTGCGTGCTTGTTCTTTCTACGTTTCTTTCATTTCCTCTTCTCTCATTCACGAGCCCAAGCAACACTCGTCTTCTTCCCCAGAAACCCTCCACCAGCCTGTGCCACTACCACCAGCATCTCGTGCCTCGCCGTCGTCTCCGACGCGATGGGTGGCTGGCTTGATGTAGGAGGAGGAGGAGATAAGAGGGAGAGGTGGAGGCGAGCATGTCCGGGAGGGCCGTGTTGTGAGGAGGAAGAGGGAAAGGAAGAACGGCGTGCGTGTAGCTGAGGAAGGAGTGTTGGTGTCGTCTATCGGTGGGAGAAGCCTCGTCGGAGTGCAGGAGGGACCACCGGGGCGCCATCGGAGATACGCAACCCCATCCCATTCCACCATTTGTTGTTTTGTTAACAGTAGGATTAATTGCATGAAAATAAAGATAATGCATGGTAAAATAGTAGGAATGATGGAAATGTGTTATATTGCATGATAATGTAGAGATCATGTAGTTAGGATTCATGTTTGTGGAGAAAATGTGATTTTGGGGTTGAAGGCTACAGTGGCCATTCGTGAGTCCCTTCCCCTTTTGATTTTCGTATGAATTGTGTGGTTGATGAAATCATGAATGGTTTGAGGGGTTTTGTAGTAGAATTGAGGGTCTACACCCCATGTTTTTATGAAAATTTATGGTGCTTGTTTGGGGGGTCCGATCGGGACTCCCACTTGGGGCAATTTTTCGCTGCCAGAACTAGGGTGTGTCCTGTCTGCGAAGAATTCGGTATACCGAAAAAAATTTGGTATGCCGAAATCCTACCAGATTAGGCCAGGACCCAGGTCTCGGTAGACCGAAATCTTCCGGTCGACCGAAACAAGGGGTTTCGTCATACCGGAAAAATTCGGTATATCGAAACAGGAAATTTCGGTATACCGAATTGAAAATTCGGTATGCCGTTTTTGTCCTGACTTTTAAAGGTTTAAATGTGATTTTTAATGAATGTTAAGTGGTTGTTATGGTATGGTGAGTTTATGTGAATGATGTTTGCCCTGTGTAACAAC
>JAMKQA010010363.1:0-10634 GCA_024699735.1 Posidonia australis
AATGTTTTCCGCACCCTCAGCTAGGAAAAGAATGGTATCATCTGCATATTGGATGTTGAGAACATGAGAGCTCCCATGAGGGAACTGAATTCCTTTAATGAGATTATGATTAGAAGCCAACTGAAGCATACGGTTTAGCATGTGGGTAACTATTATAAAGAGTAGGGGGATAGTGGGTCCTCCTGTCTAAGCCCATTGGATGATCCAAAGTAACCGTGAGATGTTCCATTAAGAAGAATGGAAAATTTTGCTGAAGTAATGCACATCTTGACCCATGATATCCATTTCCCCCTAAATCCTAAACCTTGAAGAGATTGAAGGAGGAAATCCCAATTTACCTTATCAAAAGCTTTCTCAAAATCCAATTTTAAGATGAAGCCTGGTACCTTAGAGGAGTACATAAAGTGAAGGGTTTCCTGTGCTACCAGAAAATAGTCTCTGATAGAGCGGCCAGGGAGAAAGGCACATTGGGAGCTATCTAAGGTATTGTTAAGTATGGGAGATATCCTGGAGGCTAAGGTTTTGGTAAATATTTTATATATACTATTTACCAAACTAATAGGCCTGAATTCAGAAATAGAATTGGCACCAAGCCGCTTAGGAATAAGTACAATAAATGTCTGATTTAAAGGAGAAAGGGTATCAGGCTCAGAAGAAGAGAAAATGTGCTGAAAAATGTGCATAATGTCATCTTTTAACATTTCCCAGAACCGTTGAAAGAAGAAAATAGGGAACCCATCGGGTCCAGGGCTTTTGTCCCCAGGTAATCTATTTAGATTACCCTTAACCTCTTCTACTGAAAAAGGTACCTCAAGTAAATCAGGATCAGCAATCTTATTAGGAATCAGCAGGTCCCAGTTTAGGAGGACACTGGGACCTTTTGGGCTGTTGAATTGCCTGATAAAGTGATCTTCAATTGCATCACTAATGGCCCGAGGGGATGTGATCACATTGGAGTCCACAGTGAGAGACAGTATTGCATTGTTTCGCCTATGGGAGTTGACAACATTATGAAAGAAAGCAGAGTTAGAATCTCCCTCCTTTAGCCACTGTATTCTGGATTTTTTTTCCAGAATAACTCATTTACTCATAGAAATTCAAAGTGTTTATCTCTAAGAGCAAGTCTCTCTCTCTAGGTCACATCATCTAGAATGGAATGCTCAACTAAGCAGTCAATGCTTAGGATGCGAGATTCTATATCACCTAAGACCTGGTTTCTCTTTAAATTGATCGGGCCAATCCATTTTTTTAGATTATTCTTCAAAAATTTCAGTTTGTAGGAGAGCCTGGCTAAGGGGTTTGTTGAGAAGAACAAGTCTCTTGACTTCACCCAACAGTCCTGGATGAAGGAAAGGCTTCCTTCATAAAGTAACCATGATTTATACAGTTTAAAAGGAGGCGGTCCTCAATTATGCTTTAAAGTTTTTAAGATAATTGGAGCGTGGTCAGAGACTACCATGGCCATCCCAGAACAAAAGGAATTAGGATACTTAACCAATCAAGAGGGAGAAACGAGGAAGCGGTCAAGCTTAACTAGCGTAGGCTCGATCTGAAGATTAGACCAAGTGTAGGAGCAGTTATTGGGAGAGAGGTCCACTAAATTATTAGCATTGATAAAATCATTGAACAATGTCATATGCGAAGTGATCCTAGGGCAGGATGAATGCTCATGAGAGTATCTAATTAAGTTGAAGTCTCCACCAGTAACCCAATTTTCGTTGACCACTTGGCTATGACCACGTAGTTCCCTGATAAAATCAGTTTTGAATCTAGGAACGCAGGGCCCATAAGCCCCAGTAAGCCACCACTCAAAGTTATCCTCCAATGAGTGAAAATGAAGGGAGAGACAATAAAGACCCAGGAGGTGAGTCAGAAGGCTCAACTTCCTGCCATCCCAGCCTATCAGGATGCCTCCAAAGGCACCTGAAGAGGTCAAAAAAGACCATAAGTTAATTTTCTTACCTCATAGAGATCTAAGTAATGCAGGGGAGAATTCGTCTTTTTTTGTTTTCGAGATAATGAGAATGTCACATTTTTGTAATCTGACTAGATTACGGACAACCCTAGCTTTAGAACCAGCTCCTAATCTCCTAATGTTCCATGCTCCAATGATCATAAAAACGTGTTTGAAAAACGAGAGGGAGGCTCCCTCTCACTAGGACTATTCCAGTTCCTCAGGGAAATGGGAGGTTTCCCCTGATCTAACCTGACTTGGAAAAAAAACGACCAAACCTCGGCATTAAAACTGAGGTGAATGCCTATTTTGTCACAAAAATCTTGAAAATGTTGGTAAGAATCCCAAGTCAAGGGATCGGAGTCCTTATCAAGCATATCAGTCATACAATGAACACTAGAAGAAGCAGAAGAGGATGTAGAAGCATCAAAATGATATGTATTAACAGCATAGGATAGTTGCTGTGAGGGGTTAATAGAGGTACCTGGTGCATGAATGGGGGTATCCGGGTGTGAGGGAAGAGGCTCCGTGGGGTTCTCGACTGTCGCTTCCTTCTCTACGCAGTCGTACAGCGCCAGTAACTTCTTGAACTTCCCCATAGACAGGTTCCTTGCACGGATCTCTGCTTGGACAAAGTTGGACTCGTCCAGCAAGGAGGGAGCATCCACTTTTGAGGAGGAAGAGGCCTTGTGCCAGCCTTCAGAAGCAGGGGGAGTGGGGGAGGACTTATTCCAGCCCTCAGAGGTGGAAGGGGAGGAAGAGGCCTTGTACCAGCCCTCGTAAGCAGGTTGGGTAGAAAGAATCCCCACCGAACCAGGAGAAGGGTCGCTAGATTGCAGTTGGGAGAAGGATCTGGTCCAAACATTAACCCCGGGTCTAGAATTTTTCCCCGACTTGCTTCCACGCCATGTCTTAGTGGCTTTGAAAGACTTTCTAGGAGGAACTCTCTGGTGGGAGGCAGGAGAGGGTCTAGCTGGCCAGGCGGTATGTTGCGCTTGTGGGGTGTGTTGCACTTGAGGAGAGGGATCACAGAGATCCCAGCTAGCTCTGAACTTGATCGGGTAGACTATACGCCCGAAGGCATAAAAGCGGGTATCAGGAAGGTCTTTGCCATAGTGTAATTGGATGCGACATTTAGCAAAACTTTGCTGTTTTGCACTTTCAACAGAGAGGTCCACCTCAAGGAGGTCTGCAAAATCTGCCACCATGCATCTAAAAACATCAACATTCCACAGATGATGTGGAATACTCTCTAATCTGACCCAAACACCCTCCTCTCGAAGGGTAAAGACCGCATTAATTTGAGGCGACCAATGGGTAAAGGACGTCGGAAGAGTTTGCAGAGAGGAACCATAAAGGTTCAGAGTGTCAGTCTTAATCTTAGGAGAGGGAAATCTGAGTAAAAATTTTCCAGGGGCAGAAAGTTTGACTTCCACCCCAGAAACCAGAGGCCAGTGAGTCGAAATATGGTGTTCCAGTAGTTCCTTGGAGAGCTAGGGTAGAATGGGAGGATACTAAAGCGCAACAGGACAGGGAAAGGACGAGGTCACATGTAGCTTCAGAGGGGGGGATGATGGTCGGGAAATGGGGGGATTGACCCGCCATTCTAGAGGAGCGAGCTACTCGTTTCTCTTCCTGAAAAAACGTGCAAATAGCCACTGAGTGAGAGGGAGAGAGACAACGAAAGCATAAGCCAGAGTATTTGCCGTTGCTCTTAGTGTGGCCAAGGAGGCCATAAGCAAAACAACGATTCGAGGCACGACAGAAGTTTACCAGGGGGAGCGAACCTTCCGACGCTGCACCGTAGTCCACTCAGAAGACTCCACAGAGGAAATGGGAGAGGCGAGGGGAGTAAAACGGGAGCCTGTCGAAGAGATAGGAATGGAAGAATCGCGGATGTCAGAAGATATCCGCTCGTCAGAGGATATCTTCTCGTCAAAAGATCGTGCGAAAGAAAGACCCGAACCGCCACTGAGAAAAGGTGGAGAGGGAGACGTGCTGCCAGTGCTGCAACGTGTCAGACTGGTGTCGTGCAGAGCGCCACCATCATCAAATCGACGCTTGAAATGATCTTCGTCATTAAGACACGCATTAGAGGATTATGCATGCTCAGCCACTAATTGCGTCTCGCGCGGAGCCCGAGACACAGAGGCGTTATCGAAACCAAGCGAAGACAACGGCAAACAGTCGTCAAGGGGGCGGGATTACTGCCCATTGAATGCCTGTTGTCAGAGAAAAACGGGGCGAGGTAAGAGCGGTCTGAGCCAACTCGGGGCTCAAAGTCTGAGCCAAAATCATAACAGGTATGTTGCTCGCAGGGGTAATTTAAAACACCAGCCCCCATAGAGGGATCCGGATAATGTTCTACGATAAGAGGCTGTTTATCGTGAGCCTGTGGTAACACGGGAACAAAAAAAGAAAAAGAAGAGAAATTCCACACAGAACACGGAGCAGACCCTGCTCCACCATCAGAGCTGTCAGTAATTACGGACTGACGCCCCTTTGTCTCCGACGAGACATTAGGGTTCCGACGACCTACCGGCGGCAGCCCGGACGAAACACCCGTGGAAATCACTGGGTCAGAGATGGAAGAAAAGGAGAACTGCTTCTCCAAATCCAAAGGACAGACGGAGGAAACCTCCTTCGTAGAAAAACGACCCTCACAGTCGCCGGAGAGCCGCCGTGAAGACAGAGGCTCCACAGAGAGAGCCCTACGAACCCTAAGTTTGGGTTTATCATAATATTCAACAGTAAATTGAAACCTATTCCAACCAGACAAGAAAGGGGCCATGTCCAAGCTCAGACGACATAGATTCAGCCCCTTAAGAAGGCAGAAATCTAACGATTTACCGCGCAAGAAGCCATCCCCAACTAGATCTAGGTTAGCAGTTAATGGCAAGTAAGCGAAAGAACTATCATAAACAAAACCTAAAAGCGAACCAAAATGGCCAAAATAAAACTCTGAACCCCCGCTCGGGCGTACGAGGCGACTGGAAAACCCTAGCAGAGCGCTGGGTATCAAGGAAGAAAGAGTAATAGCCTTCGAGGAGGAAGGGGCGTCGCAGAGAGCGGCGACAGAAGGAGAGGAAGGCTCCTCCTCAGAGCGTACCTGCGAGGAAGGGATAGGCATCTTCCTCGACCTGGAGGGAGATCCGCCAGAGGGATGCGTGATCCGCTTCGTCTGGATCCTCTCCGCACAAACTGCGGTGATGGCAGAGGTCGCCACCGATGAGGATCTCTTAGTTTTGCGGCGAGCTCTGCGAATCGGAGCCACGGGAGAGGAGGCCTCTTCCTCCTCGAAGAGGCTGACCTTGAACGCCTCCCAGTCGATGGGAGTAGCCCGACGAAGGAGGGCATTCGCGTGGCCGCTAGGGTTTCGATGGTTGAAGGCGTGACGGTTTCTCGTAGCGGAGCTTTTCTTTTCGCGAGAGCTAGTTCCTCTAAATCTTGATTCTGAGGGTTTGTTGCTCTTACAGTCTTACTGTCTGTTTTGTTATTTGAAAGAGTTTTTATTACATCTTATTTTCCAATATATGATTTATTGCCATCCTGAAATGTGACGTATTCTGAGGGTTACAATAGATTAGGCAATTAAGACTTTCAGTGGGTACCTGGAATATCTGTTTTTTGAGTGTATAGGAAAATAATCATATTATTTCCTAGAGGATTTGTTGAATACGTGCTGAGTCATAGGAGGAAGTGATCACTCTTAACTTGTTGAACATCATTTTGTTGCTCCATTGGATTTATTTATTGGTTCAGAAAGTTGTTGTGCTACACATTCAGTCAAGGAACCAATTACGTATTCATCATTAATAGCAATTGGACCTGAAAACCAATTTTGCAAAGAGATTGTTTTCTTATTAATGATATTCATTTTTACATTTTCTTGTCTTGTGTAGCTAATTTTTTCTATTATGATGTTTCTGATGTTATGCAGATATTCCTGAGTAGATGGGTGCTTTTTGACTCATTTGTTGCCAGAGTTCCCTAAATCATCTCCCAGTTTACTGCAATCTTTTTTGATTAAAAAGCACTTTGTCAGTCTTATTCTCTTCAGTTTGTTGGCTTGGAGACTCTCTCAGGTTGCTGGTCCAACCAGGGCTGGCTTCAAACGCTTAACCACGGCTTCAATCAAAGAATCTCACATTAAATCCCGAAGGGGAGCAAAATGTGTTCAGGGTTTATCAAAGTTCTTCGTTGCGTCCCCTTCTTTCCAAGGTGGACGGGGTGCCCTCCCTTCTGCTGGTGGGCATCCATCAGACCTCACTTACCTTGCTGGTGGGGGCTGCTGAGATCTCCAGTGTGTTAGTGATTATTTTCTTTCTAATTGCTTGGTATATGTTATCATGGTTTCTCTTGAGCATATCAAATGCAAATGTTCTCTTCCAAGGCACAATGCTAGCCGAATGAATTTTACTGGAGTGCCGTTTAGAGGTAATTTGCATCTTATTACTGAATTTCTTCCTATTTGTCTCTATAAGCTGTTCTTTATCCATTTTTTTTCTCATCTCATATTAATTATATTTTGGATAGATTCTGCTGACTTGGAACTTTGTCTTGCACTTTCAGTATCTTAAATGCTCAGATGCTAGATTTTATTTACCTAAATAAACATCTAAGGCCCTGTTTGGGATTTTGTATCATATCACAGAAGCAGAGGCAGTTCCAAATGACCACCTAAGAAGTGCTTCCATGGAAAAATCATCCAATACCATGGCAATGGAAGAAAGCGGCTTCTACATAGAACCACTTCACCATCCAAGGGTCCAAATAGAACCTAAAAGCATTACCATTAGTTCATGACACAAACAGCCATGTGAAAAAATTCCTAGTTTGCTGTCTATCTACATTTGATTCATTATATAGCATTTCTTAAATCAGGATCACCTACAAACTAGTAAACATTTAATTGGAAAATGATATATTTTTATGGGAAAATTATTGATTTTAGGTCATGAACATGTAAAGATTATTGGGAATGTGCATATCTCTCAACACGTCTTCTTTGTGTTGAACAAAATGTAATTGCATGCTTTAAATCATAAAGTGATATGCCTTGTACGCTATTAAATTTTGCAGGGAACTTGTCCAGCGTGAATATTCCTGTTTACAAATCTGGTAGACCAACTATTACCGATGATTGCTGCAGGGAGTTGCTATTTGCTTTCGATGAGGAACAAACCTTACTGTATTCTCTTCTCCTTGCCCAGGTACGTCATTGCCTTCTTTATATTGGTCTTTTTAAAATAATTTGGTACCTCTGATTAACTTTGTCTGCATGATTTTATAGTGGGAAGACGTTACATGGAAGAATCTAGTTAGATATGACGTGACCTCCTGTGCTACAAAGGCATCTGCATATGTGTTGGCTTGTATTCTCTATGATACAGATGCAGCATTCTGTTTCTCTTCCGTCTTTTTTTCTTTTTCTGAAGTTATAAATTCACGTGCAGGCTGTCAGTGGTGACAGAAATTTTGTTGCCAAGTTGAATGAACATTGGGATTTTAGAATTGGGAACTCTCAATAACCTGGGGATTTTGTTTGCAAAGACTTGAACATTCTCATGGAGGATATACTTTTGTGTGTTACGACTGGAGACAAGAATGACTCTGAGCTTATCCCTTCAGCTGCAGTCCCAAAAGACTCCATTGTGATTATTCTTAATGTAGTACATTGTTCTTTCTTAATTTTTAACATTTTTCAAATTATCCTATTATCTCTGAAAATTATTTATGGCTTTTCATATTTATTACAAGGATTCTCCTGTTGAATACGGTCATGTCTTTCTTCTACCATACAATCTTCATAATCCAATCAATTTTCTGGGATCATTGGAATCCATCATACGGATTACTGCTGAAGTGAATAACTGCTCTTTTCGAGTTTTCTATGACTCACCGGCCTCTTCGAATTCCAACCACATATATTTTCAGGTAACATTCTTCTCGTCATATGTTTTAGGCTGAAGTTCCTGGTTTACTTGAGAGTTGAGATGATTCTTTTTCTGCTGATTTATTTTCTGCTGATTCCTGTTCTTACGACCTTCCTGATATGAATGACAACTCTTTTAGCTTTTTAAATCAAGTCCTATCTTGAGACTCATATGATCAGTTTAGTACTTTCTACAATAAAATTGGTATTGCTATATCATCTCCTACTGAAGCAAAATCTTTCTGCAATGCTGTTAGAAAGGATCAAGGTTTATACCCTCTAGACCTTAATGATAACTCTCACATTCTAGAGAACCTTGGCTCTCTGCATATTTCCTCTATTTAATTTATGATAATTGCATCCTGAAATGTTAGAGGTTTGGGTAGCAGTGGGAAAAAAGAGCTCTAAAAAACTTTGTCAAAACAAATAAATGCAGTATCATTATAATTAGTGAAACAAAACTTGAAAATTTCTCCCCTTACACCTTAAGAAACATTGGAGGCGGTCTCTTAAACCAATGGTCTTTTTTACCTTCATTGGGAGCCTCTGGGGGAATCCTAGTCGGATGGGATGATAGTTTGTTAAAACTCTCAAACATTATTCAAGCTACCTTTAGTATCTCCTTATGCTTTACTAATATTCTGGATAACTTTGAATGGTGGCTCACGGGAGTCTATGGGCCTTGCGAACATAATCAGAAAAGATTGTTTATTGAGGAATTGAACTATTTGAGTGATAAAGTCAATCAAAACTGGGTATTAGGTGGTGACTTTAATATGATCAGATCTCCAGAAGAACATTCTTTCGAGGGTGGAAATGCATCTCATATGAGGGATTTCAATGACTTTATTGACTGCAAAGCCTTACTAGACTTTCCACCAAGTAATTGCAAATTTACCTGGTCAAACTTTCATCTTCAACCTACTATGGTTAGGTTAGACAGGTTTCTGGTTTCCACTGGATGGATGGACAATTATCCAGATTCTTTCTGTTTGGGTAAACCAGGTCAATATCAAATCATATCCCCATTACCCTAAACACTGCTCCTTATGTTTGGGGACCCCCTCCCTTCAAATTTTACAAGTCTTGGATGCAAATAGAAGGATTCTCCCCCTTTATAGAGAATTGTTGGTATAACTCCATACACTACTGTCAATCTATTTCTCTTGTGGCAAGGTTTGCTCATAGGCTAAAATTCCTAAAAAAAACATATTATCAGGTGGATCAGACCTGTAAGGGAGATAAGGAAAAAAAGACTAGAGGTTGTGGAATCTCAAATTAACCTCCTAGACTTATTGGTTTCTTCGACATATAATCAGGTCATCTTTCAAAATAAACTGAAAAAGCTAAAAGAGGAGCATTTTATTCTACTACAAGAACAAGAAATATATTGGAAACAAAAATCTATGATTCAATGGCTCAAAGAAGGTGACTTAAATACAAAGTTCTTTCATAATACAGTAAAACAGAGGAGGAGATTAAACACTATTCATTCTTTAAGCATCAATGGTATTCCGAAACAATCTCCAAGACTCATTTCAAAGGCAATTGAAAACCACTTCATGAGGCAATTCAATAAGCCAAACAAAGCAATCCCCATCCTTGATTGGGAGGCCTTAATGCCCAACAAAATTGCTGAGCCAGATCTTTTGGAATCAGCATTCACCTTGGAGGAAATCCACTGTAATGTCAATAATCTTCCTAGGGAGAAAGCCCCAGGACCATATGGTTTCTCAATTTACTTCTTCAAACAATTCTGGGAAATACTGAAGGAGGATATCCTATATATTTTCCAGGTACTTCACTGTAATTCTGATCCAGACTTTTTAGCCCATATAAATCAGACTTTCATAGCTTTAATACCAAAGAAGGAGGGTATTAAAGAGGTCAAGGATTTCAGACCTATAAGCTTAGTTAACAGCCTGTATAAAATTATAGCCAAAACATTAGCTTCAAGACTCTCTCCCGCCCTTAACAAAGTAATAGATAACTCACAATGTGCCTTCCTTCCTAGAAGATACATTGGTGACTGCTTTCTAGTGGCTCAGGAGACCATACACTATATGAATGCAAATGGAATACCTGGCCTCATTTTAAAGTTGGACTTTGAAAAAGCTTTCGATAACGTCAATTGGGAATTTCTAGTTGAAGCTTTGAAAGGTTTAGGATGTGAAAAAAAATGGATTTCTTGGATCAAAATGTGTATTTCACATGCCAGTTTCTCAGTGTTTGTCAATGGTTCTTCTAAAGGATTCTTTAAGTCAACTAATGGCTTAAGGCATGGTGACTCCCTCTCTCCACTACCATTCATAGTGGTCACACACGCTTTAAATAGAATGCTAGCCTTAGCTGAAGACAATAATCTAGTTTCTGGAATTCAACTTCCAAATAACGGTCCAAAAGTAATGAACATCCAATATGCAGATGACACCATCCTCTTCCTATCGGCAACTGAGAATAATTTAATTAATATCAAGAGGATACTCTGCAGCTTCCAGACTTGTTCTGGGCTGAAAATAAACTTCCACAAATCCTCTATCACTGACATTGGTGTCCAAGAATCCTTTATTCAGAGAGCCTCGCATATCTTGGGGTGTGTAACGCCCCGAACCCGGGCACGCTACCAAACAATAGCATCACAAGCCTAATTACACAAATTACAGAACAAAAAGACTGTAACCAAGGCTCACCTCTAGGATCTCGATGCGCGGCTAGAAACTCCGATTCCTACACCGGAAACTGGCT
>JAMKQA010010364.1:0-13309 GCA_024699735.1 Posidonia australis
CCTCACTGGGCCATACCCCTGCTTTTTTTATTTTATTCATTCTTTGTTCTTTCTCCCTCATAGGCATGTGGGTTCGCCCTATCCCTAGCTTGGAGGTAATAGGTACCTGGTTTATGGTGGGGAGCTGTTGTTGTTTAAAGGGTTGGCTAGGCCCTTTCGGAACATGTCCTCCAGGTATTCACTTCGACTCCTCTCCAAGATAAATTAGAGGGACAAAGCTACCCGTCATGCCTCTCTCTTTAGGGCTGACTTCTATCTGCGACTTCTGTCTTCTTATTCTTTTATGCCCATTCACAGATATATATATTTTTTATTTCTCACACTCTCATTCTCACCCCTAACATTTTATCTCCCTTTGGGAAGTGTAGGGTCCTTGAGCGGCTTGGATACTTCGCCAAATTCACAATGAAAGGTGGCTCCTTCTCTCCCTAAGTTCCTGAATAGTATCTACCTAAGGAGGTGCTACACATTCCCGACATTGGCAGGCTTTCCGCTTATCATCACCGGGCTAAGATCCATGCATGTGATGATGAAAACAAACATCAGCCTATATATGCATATACTAAATGGGAGCTTAATATGTGCTGCGATACAAAGCTACATGGATGTAGGAAGAACATGAATTCATGTATGCATGAAGGGAGGTATTAGTGTCGCAAAGTGAGAACACACTGTTTACGATCATTGATAGTACTTTTTCAGGTAGCATGAATTGACTGGCTCTGACTGTTCAATGCAGTCCATGTCCTCAAGGATGGCAGCCCCTCCGGAGTAGACTTGCTTGACCATGAATGGTCCACGCCAGTTGGGCCTGAACTTGCCGCGACTATCAAAGAGATGTATTGCTCTCAAGACCAGGTCCCCTGGCAAAATACTTCTTGGTCGGACCTTCTTCTGATAAGCTTTGGCCATGCACTTCTGATAGCATTGTGCATGATGCATAGCTTGCAATCGATGCTCATCTATAAAGTTCAGTTGAACTAGGCGGTCATCAATCCACTCTGCCTCTTCCAGCTCTACTTCTTCAAGGACTCTGAGCGATGGTATCTCCACTTCTATTGGTAGGACTGCTTCCATACCATACACTAGAGAATATGGAGTCGCCCCTATTGAGGTCCGGACTGATGTTCTATAAGCCCACAGAGCATATGGGAGCTTGTCGTGCCAGTCCTTATGTGTCTCCGCCAACTTTTTAAGAATCTTAGTTAGATTCTTATTGGCGGATTCTACTACACCGTTCATCTGAGAACGGTACGGAGAGGACTTATGATGCCTGATATGGAACTCCTACAGGAAATTCTCAACCTTTCTGGCTGTGAAGTTTGTCCCATTATCGGAAATGATGGAATGCGGGACCCCGTGCTGGGTGATGATGTTGTTTCTGATGATCTTTTCTGTTACGGAGGCGGTCACTATCTTGTAAGAAGCTGCCTCCACCCATTTTGTAAAATAATCAATTGCTACTAAGATGTATTAATGTCCATTGGAAGCTGCTGGGTGCATAGCTCTTATGACGTCTATTCCCCATGTGGAGAAAGGCCAGGGTGATGACATACTGTGGAGCTGCTGTGGTGGTGCATGAATAAAATTGCCATGGACTTGACAATTATGGCATCTTCACACAAACTGGCAGCAGTCCGTCTCCATGGTTGACCAGAAATAACCTTGTAGCATTATTTTCTTGGCCAATAATACTCCATTCATGTGAGGCCCACATGTCCCGGCATGCACTTGCAACATTACTGTATCGGCCTCCTTTTTATCAAGACAGCGCAGAAGCATCGATTGTAAGACCTCCTGTACAAGTGACCCGCTCCAAGCACATATTTTGAGGCCAGCCGGACCATGGTCTTTCTATCTACTGCTGATGCGTCTGGATGATGACTCTCGGTTTCCAGGTAGGCCCTGATGTCATGATACCATAGGAGTTCTGCTGTGGAATCTACTTCTTCTATGCTCATGTAGTGTGCCAGCTAGTCTGTGCAGGTTACAGACACCTTCACTATGTCATCCTTCGGTATGGACAACCAGGATGCAAGAGTGGCTAGTGCATCCACGTAAGCATTCTTGGCCCTGTTCATAAAGGAAAAGCGTATCTCCTCAAACTTGGCCAACAGCTTTAAAAGATGGTTGTGATAATGAACCAATTTCAGGTCTTTGGTTCTCCAGTTGCCATTAACTTGAGAGATAACTAACATGACATCCCCATGCACATGTAATCTCCGTGCACCATGTTCTAATGCCGCTCGCAAGCCAAGAATACATGCCTCGTACTCTGCCACATTATTGGTGCACACAAAGGTTAACTTTCGAGCAAGCAGGATCATCTGTCCATGCGGAGTTTCCAACACTGTACCGATACCCATGCCTCTCTTGTTAACTGCGCCATCAAAGTAGAGCTGCCACTGACCTTTATCTCGAGAGACTACTGACTCTTCTTCTTCCATGGCGAACAATATATCCTCATCAGGAAACTGAGTCTGCAAGGGTTGGTACTCTGGCAAGGGTAAGTCTGCTAAGTGATCTACCACGGCCTGTCCTTTTATCGACTTCTGAGTGACAAAAGTGATGTCAAACCGAGATAAAAGCACTTGCCACTTGACACATCTACCCACCAGTGCTGGCGTCTGAAACAGGTATTTCAAAGGATCATGTCGGCACAGTAATAGAACTGGATATGCCATCATATAGTGCCTTAAGCGTTGTGTGGCCCAGACGAGGGACAAGCAAACTTTCTCGGTTGCGATGTACTTAACTTTGCAATCATTGAACTTTTTGCTCAGATAATAAATGGCCCTCTCCTTGCGACCTGTTTCATCATGCTGACCCAAGACTGTGCCCATTGAATGTTGTGTCACTGACAAGTAGAGCAACAGAGGATGCCCTGGTGTCGGAGGAACTATGACTGGTGGTCTTGCCAAGAGTTTCTTGATTTTGTCAAATGCTTCTTGGCATTTGTCACTCCAGCGGATCTATGCGTTCTTTCTCAGGAGCTTGAAGATTGGCTCGCAAATTGGTGTCAACTGAGTGATGAATCGGCTGATATACTGCAACTGCCCCAGCAACCCTCGGACTTCTTTCTCTGTTATGGGGGGAGGCATCTCAATGATGGCTTTAGCCTTGCTCGGATCTACCTCAATTCTCCTTTAGCTAATGATGTATCCCAGCAGTTTGCCTGATGACACACCAAATACGCACTTGTTGGGGTTCAATCGCAACTTATACTTTCTCAAGTGGTTAAAGAGCTTCCTCAAACAAGCAACGTGTTCTTCAGGCTCTTTCGACTTAGCATTCATATCATCCACGTAAACCTTGATATCTTGGTGCATGAAATCGTGGAATAAAGCTGTCATTGCCCTCAGATATAAGGCCCCGGCATTCTTGTGCCCAAATGGCATAACTCTGTAACAGAACACTCCCAATGGGGTAATAAAGGACGTATTCTCCATATCCTCTTCTACCATTCTGATTTGATTGTATCCTGAAAATCCATCCATGAATGACAACATTTTGTGTCCTGCAGTATTGTCTACCAATACATCAATGTGTGGGAGTGGAAAATTATCCTTTAGGCTGGCTTTGTTTAAGTCTCTGTAATCAATACACATTCGGACCCGACCATCTTTCTTGGGTACCAGAACCACATTCGCTAACCATTCTAGGTAAAGGACGACCTTCAGAAAGTTAACTTTGTGATATTTCATTATTTCCTCCTTTAATTTCAAGAGCCACTGTGGTCGCCACCTACGCAATTTCTGTTTGACTGGCTTGACGTCAGGTTTAAGCAGTAATGTATGTACCACTACCTCGACGTCCAGCCCAACCATGTCATCGTAACTCCAGGCAAAGATATCCACATATTCGCGGAGAAGCTCAACAAGTTCTACTCTGGCTTGTGCTGTGAGTCTGGCGCTTATCCGCACTTCTCTGACATCTTCATTAGTGCCAATATTCACAGTCTCTGTCTCTTCTTTTACATGCAGGTTCGGGCCTTTGGGATCGTCATCGTAAGGCTAGAATTCTGGTGCACCATGACTTTCCTCTTCCATCTCTGCATCATCCTCTTCTCCGTATGCAATAAGCTCATGAAGGACTTCTTGCTGGCATGACGGATCTGTGTCCTCAAAGGGGCACACTTTCTCAGCACTCTGCCCTTGTTGGTGCTTTAGAATGGTCACTGTAACCCCAGTTTTCTTGTATGCACTTCTAATGATTTCTTGTTCTGCCATTTCTGAACTTGTGTCCAACTGTTCCACTTCTGGTAGACAAAAGCTTTCAATTTCATGATGTCTTTGTACAACATGTACAACAGGTGGACAGCTGTCCTCTGTCTAACTAATGTGAGTGCTGCCGCCCGAGTCCCCTCCTGAGCCTAACTCAGGATCTTTTTATTTTGGACCCTACTGCCCAAGTGAGGCCAAGACTGATAGTACCACCTAGACCCGCTTCCCGGCTGATAGGAGATAAACTCCTCTAGTCTAGCGTTTAAGGATCTATTCTCCTCCAGGGTCATGATAGCAGACTGACCCTGTGCAACTACTTGCTCCTCAATGTACTCTGTCAGTATTGCCTTTCCTTTCTTGCGTTTAAGCTCACTTTGCGCATCCTCGGCCAGTACCGCCAACTGCTCTTGAAATAGAACTTCCAAATCACTGAGCATGCTATCCACCTGTGCTACCACAGCATTCCCCTCCTCTTCATCGGAAGCGAAATCCACATAATAGGCGCTGGTAGTTCTTAACGCCTCAGGCACTGATTCCAGCTGCCCTGGTTGTAACCCCTTCAAAACTGACTGTTGCTCTGATGCCATTACTGCTACATTTGCCCTTGTTGAATCCCAGACTGCAATTGGATTTGTAGAAAGACCCTCAACTGACTCTGGAGGTGGCAATACCAGCATAGCTATCCCTGGTGACATGGATGATGTTGAACCCCTTCTGTAGTCCATAATTTCCTCCTCTGAGTAATAATCCTCTACACATATCCATTCTGGCCCATCAACTGGTTTGTGCGGCTCAGGCTCTGCAAGCACCAAACTCCGATTGGGATCCAGCAATCCTACACTAACAAAGTTATTTAAATCTCGTGGAATAACGAGATTTTGGTACTTACAACGCTTCACGCATCCGTCTTCTGGCTTCCACTCGTATCCTAGTCCTTCAAATTCACGACTTCTCTCTACGGCAATGGGTTCGACGATTCCTTGGCCATTTCGCCCGAGAGGTGCTCCCTTCTCGTACCCCATCTCTGACATAGATTCTCGACCATCAAAAAGGGGTTGCCAAAAGCGGCCAAATGACTGGCACACTAGAGAATTGGAATAAAATTGACCAGTTCAAAACAGTCGACACGGTAAAGCACATCATAAGGTTTGGAGTCAAAATGGACAGTATGGAGTGACACTGAAAAGACTGCCTCAACCCTCTCCTTTTCAAGGTTTTCCGTCATTACAACAACAATGTCGTTGTTCCAACAGAACTTAATCATACGGTGAAGGGTTGAGGGGATAACCTGATGCTTGTAGAGCCAAGGACGCCCAAGCATAAGATTGAAAGACAGCTCGAGGTCGACATCATAGAATTTGACCTCGCAATGAGCAGGACCAATGATTAAGGGAATGATTAAGATCCCTAAGGCATCATGGTGTGTGTTGTCGAAAGCCGTCATTCCTTTCACTGTAGGAGTAATGTCCTCCGATTTAAAGTCGACCTAACTTGCGGTTCGCAAGGGGCAAACGTTCAAATCGACGCCATTATCTACCAAAGTGAGAGGAATGTGGAAATTTTGGTATGCACCGTGATGAATAGGGGCTGGTTATGATTAGTCCCTGCTAGAGGAAGCTCGGAACTAGAGAAAGAAATGACCTCTGGCGCGGCTATCATCCCTACCATGTTCTCCAAGGCCGATGGTTGTATGGTTGAGGAAACATGGGCAGCTTGAAAAACCTGGAGAAATGCCTCTCTATGTTCGACTGAAGTATGGATTAAGTCCCAGATGGAGATGTCTGCTTTGACCTTTTTTAGCTGGGCAGTGATGTCGGCTACAGGTGGGTCAACTTTAGCAGTGGGGTTAGCTTTTGTGACTGTCTCTTCAGAGATTGGACTGGGAGTATGGTTTTTTGCTTGGGAGGATGAAGTCACAAGCTGACTGGTTTTGTTTGCAGGGACCGGGGCCTTGTATACCCTTCCCGACCACGTTACCTCAGCACACATTTCTACAGTATAACTATAAGGCATGCGGTGAGTATCCTGTGTCAAATTGATGACCACAGGAGCATGGGCCCTCAATTCCACTGGGACTGAAACTAGCGGAGTAGGTATTGGTGCTTGGTGGGCTAGGTCAAGCCTTGGTTTGGCTAATAGGCTAATTGTTGGTGGGGTGGATTGCATAGTAGGTGTGGTAGCTGTACGCCTCGATCGGGCAGTTAACTGGATCATATTGACAGCAGAATTAGAAGCTTCAATGAAGGATTGACACAGCTAATAAGAGAACGGTTCTGAAACATCATGGATGAGGAGAGAAGGATCAAAAGGTTCAACCTCATCCGAAGAAAGGAAACAAACTCCCGAGGTTCCAGGCGCATGCTCAGGCAAAGGCCGGTTGACTATGTTGCTAGATATGGATGTAGATGAATGACGTGTCTGTGCAGCGGGCCTGGACTCTGCCTCCTGTGTGTTAATAACAATGACCTTCTGGTCAATTAAGTCCTGAATTGCTCCTCGGAGTGTGAAACAGTTGTCCGTAGAGTGCCCCGCGGCTCTATGGTAACTGCAATATAAATTCGCTTTATACCACCACAGAAGTGGGTTCGGTGGTGGGCGGATTTCCAGAAGCTTCAGTAGTAACGCTACCTTAGGAAATATGACACTTAGTGGCTCGGCCAGAGGAGTGTAATCTCTCTCGGGTCGTGGGAGCCGCCTTGATCCCTGGTAGCGCCCTTGCCTTGCCAGTGCGGGCTGGTATACTGGCTCGGAGGTGGTGGTGATTTGTACTGTGCGTGGTGCTCTAGGTGTAGGGGAGTAAACAACCTGATTCTAAGCTGGCAAGCTCACCACGTTGGCTGGCATAATAGGAGCTCCCACGTATGCCACAGCATTTCTAGAAGAATCCTTCTTCCAACCGTAACCGGTGTTGGATCCGTTATTGCCACCGTTGTTACTGCTGGTTCCGCCTGAAGCCATAGTCTGCTTTGCGAATGCTGCTAACGTAGGGAAGCTTCCGCTATTTAGTGAGCTCTCAACACAGGTGCCAGCTTTGATCAGGGATGCAAAGGTAGTAATGGACTAGATGCTTAGTAGAGCCCTATTGGTTGGTTGTGCCCCTCGAATTATTATTTCGATAGAATCCTCGTCAGAAGGTCTATCGTGCACTTGTGAAGCGAGGGCTCGCCAGTGCCCGACATACTCCCCGAACGGCTCGTGGGGCTTCTGCTTGGTGACGACTAGGTCCTCCAGCTTTGGGACCATGTCGAGGTTAAAAGAGTACTGCTCCAAAAAAGTTTGGCTCAGATCATTCTAGATCCTTATGGTAGGCATATCCAGCGATGTGAACCATTTTAGAGCTGGACCTGTAAGACGTTTCTGGAAAAGGCGAATGAGAAGTCTCTCGTCAGCCTGTAGTTGAGCGAGATCGCCATAGTATGCCCGAAGGTATGAAATTGGGCAGCCTTTCCCATTATATTTCTTGAATTCTGGAATATGGATGTTCGAAGGGAGTATCGCCTCTGGGAAATAGCAGAGGTCCCAGAAGGAGAAAGACTGGCGGTCCCCACCCTACACTTGTCGTAGAGCTTTCTCTAGGTCATTCATCCTGGCGAAATGTGCATTGATAGTTGCTGCTGACATTGAGTGTGCAGCCGGGGCGGGTCTCGCGTACACTGTGTCTATAGCACCTGTGTGCTCCTCTAGATCTATCATCTCGCCACTTGGTGCCGTGGCGTGATGACCAGCATACCCGTGCATGTGCGCTATTTGTGGTGGTGTGATGTTGAAGCTTGTACCTGATGCAAGGGTATAGAAATGTTATGCTGTGTGGGGCGTGTTGTTGTGTGTGGAAGCAACAGCTGCTGAACCGGTATGGTCGGGTTCATAGGCCGGTGTACTCCTGCTAGCCCAAAAGTCGGACCACGAGTAGAGGGAGGAACATGCTGTGCATGCTGTGGTAGTGATGCTATTGGTAGAGTAGCAACGCCCGTCGTCGGGACAGCGGGAAGCTGTGGCGACGGCTACAGTGATGGTGTGACTGGTGCAATGTGAAGTGCCTGACCAGGCGGAGTAGGATCCTCGGGAATGGAAAAGACAGGTGCAGTCAGAATGGGATCCAAAGAGAAGGCCATGTTTTGTAATTTCTGCGCAAGGGCCACAAGTTGCTAAGATTGTACGGTGATAGAACCATCGGTAGCAGTACCAAGGGCTGGAAGAGCAAGCGGTAGGGATGTCATAAGGGGCTGGAAGTTCAAAGATGTTGCAGGTCGAATTCCTACTGATGAAGCAATCGCAGCCAGCTGAGTGTCAAGTGAAAGGGGGTCAATTGAAGGACAAGACATCATCAGATCAGATGCCCTAGTGGTAGTCATGGTGACCGCCTCAGCTGCAGGCTCCAAACCACTAAGGGTCTGCCAGTGTCCCGAAATCGGCGGACAAGGAACTCCAGGTGCCTGAAAATGGCCATCATGGAGCGAAGATGGAATGACTGATTACAAAGTAAAAGAGGGAGGAGGGGCAGAAACAGGAATCCCCTCCAGAGTAGCTGGTGCAAAGGTCTCAAACGCTCGCTGGGCCATAACAGTCCGCGAACGGGGAAGGATGGGGCTGCGATCGCAAACGAGAAGATGACGCCTACTAGGAGCTATCGTCGGAAGTGACGAATAACTCGAGAGAAGACAGTCGAGAACAGTGCCTCAACACTGAGGTCATAGAAAGGAATTCCCAGGCTCAGAACTAGGAACTCGCACACAAAACTCAATACCTGACAAAGGAAAAGAACCTAATGTATCAGTGAAGTAGTGAAGACAAGACAACAAAAGAAGTAAGTTAGCTATGCAATTGTTTGTTAGGGTGGCATGAATGGCACACATGCACATGAATGCTACTAACATGCTCTCTCTCACCATGCATGTCCCACATGGAGCAAATCATATGGGACGCACTCATGGGTTTGGGTTTTGACTCTGGTCAGAAAAGTAGGTTCCCGTTCTAAATCATGGCCAAAGCGCAGGCAATGAACGAGTGGTGCGTTGGTGGCCTCATCTCCTGCAGTAGCATGGAGTTGTACCCTCTACTAGCACCGACACGACCCCAGACAAGAGGGGACAAACTAGCAACACGTCCTACGCCAAAGCTATGGAACGGGCTGCTAGGATTGTCCTTCGCAAACTATGGGTGGACCCAGAGGAGAAGATGCATGCCTTATATGATCAATCATGTGATATGCTTTTGTGTCTTTTACTTGCGTTTTATTAAGCCATGGCGAATTGTGGGCATTTGTCTCTAGTTATGCCTTACTCTTTGTTCATCTGAGTTTGTGTTTTATTTTAACCAAATAGGGAGGCAAACATGTCTCTACTCTCCTAATCATGGCAAATTCAAAAGGAAAAACACACAATCATGGCATCCAAAAAGTCAAACAACAAGCAAAAGACATGAACATGGCATGTGCTGGTGTAGTGCTCACAAGTAGGTGAATAAAAGCAAGTATTTCAACAAAAAGCATGTGCATGTGCATAGGCATAGCAATAATGTAAGAAGTCGCAAGAAAAGCATGTTCAGTCAAATATGTACAAGCAAACAGAACAAGCAAACAAGCACAATGTATATAGACCAAAGACAAGTAAGGAAACCAAAATGAAAGCAAGAATCAGGTTATCCCCAGCAGAGTCACCAGTTCCTGTGACCATGCCGGTGGAACCCTGCATGGCTCTCCTTTACCGGGTGCGTGGAAGCACACGAGGAGTCCCGATACGGTCACGGCGAAGAAGGTGAATCCGGAGAAGAAGACTAGACTCGAAAACACCATGGAAAGATCAGAAAGAATAAGGAAAGGAGTCGCCACTTAATCTTTTAATGGAAAGACGAGGAAAACCAAACACACAAGAAAACTAAGAAGCAAACAAGATGAATAAAACATGTATGCTCCGTGCCAAATGGAAGTAATGCACAAATCAATGCAGGGCCAGAGAAAGGGTAAGGATTCTGGTTACGCATGGGGAAGGGTTTAGGCACCGTCATGCGCCCGAGGAACTCGATCTTTCTAGGTTTCCTACTTGCCAACGGTCTAATAGATGTGTGCTTGCCTATTCTGAATGCTCTTGCTAAAGATGACTAGAAAACATGCCAAATCAAAGAGAGGAAACGAAATAAAGGGAAAAAGTTAATCCGAGGGACAAATGTAGGCATTGAGAATGCCGCTTTACTGTACGCTCTTGGGCGATGAGGAAAATCGTGAAAATTGAGAAATTCTTGGAAAGCGTCTCTCAAATCAGCCAAAATTCGAAGAAATCTGAGAAAATCAAATTGGGGAAAATAATCCTCATTCGGGACAATGTCGGCTTTGTTAAGCCTTTTATCGTACGCCCCGGGCGATGGAAAGCCAATTCAAGTCAAAAGACAGGGAAATCGGAAAAAATCCGGGAAACGATGAGAAAACCAAACTTAAAATGTACTAGAAATGTGTGCACAAAGAAAGGAAAAAGTCACAAGAAAACATGCATGAAAAAATGCAACAAAATGTGCAAAATGCATGCAAGAGTGTGAAAATGAAAATTCCAAGGGCTTTGTGCAAAAAACCCAAATTCTGAATGAAAACTGAATTTTCTGAAGCTAAATCAACAAAAATACATAGAAAAACACATTTCATGTAATTTTGAAGAAATCTGCGGTCAAATGTGCAAAACTATGCAATTCTATCCAAATTGAAGGTTCCAAGGGGTTAAAATGCAATTATGCCATCAAAACATGCATTCAGAATAATTTCAGAAAAGTTCAGGGGCTAAAATGCAAATTAACCAGAGGGATATGCACGCAGAGTAAATTCAGAAAAGTCCAGGGGCCAAAATGCAATTTAAACCACATCTGTGCAGATATTTGAATGCTTAGGGTTTACCTTGCAATTTTAACAGAGAAATATGCACTCAAGAATGATTTCCATGAAGATCAAGGGTTTTTGTCTAATTTTTTAAACCTGGAAAACTTTATTAGGGAAGCTCAGGGGGCACAATGCAATATTTTCAATTAAAACTTTATTCAAACGATTTAAAGAAAAAATATGTAGGGACCTAACTGTAAGAGGAAGGACTTACATGCAAGAGCAGAAGGACCTAAATGCAACAAAACAAAAGTTACAGAAATTAATTCAAAGAAAACTATTTTTATTTTTAAAAAAAAGAAAAAGAAACGACGGCTGCCGACGACAAACCTCCGCCGTTGACGCCCGCCGGAGAGACACACAAAGGCTATCCCATGGCCTGATCTAGGATCAGACCCCACAGGACGCAAGAAGAGAAGGAGGGGGAGAGATCCAACTGTCTGGATCAAGGATTCAACGGCGGGAGTAGGCCTCCCACCTCTCTCGCTGTCGAGGCACTCCGATGACGACACCGGTGAAGAAGGGGGCAGCTGGAAGGCTTCGGCGCATGATCCAAAGGTCCAAGAGGCTTGGGAGAGCGACAAGGAGCATTTCTTTTCCATCAGGGGGCCAAAACGGAGGAGGAACGCACAATGTGGATTCCACCTGTCGTCGTCGTCGTCTTCTCCGATGAGCGTCGCTGCGGGAGTGATCCAGGGCTCGAGAAGAGATCTAAGCTGCTCTGAAGCATTGGAGGAATGTCATGAGCGTTTCTGGATGATCGGAGAAGCACAGTGAGGCTGAAGGCTCGCGTTATTTCTCTGACTTCGGTCGTCCTCCCCGACGACAGCGAACTGGCACAACTCCGATGATCTTCTTGTGGAGGCTTCCACAGCGGCTGGAGTGAGAATTCGAGGGGTGGAGAAGTAGGAGGGAGGCCAGGAGAGGAAGACCTAAAGCTCTGGGACCAGGGACGTGCCCTGGACCAACAACCCCACCTAGGCCGTCGGAAAACAACTTCGACGAGGCCTGGGGGATGATTCCGACCAGAGGAGGCCTCTGGCCCTGTTGGAATCGATCAAGGAAGACAAAGGAAATCCTAGAAAGCTAGAATTGAAATGAAACGAGGCTGGTGGAGGGCGTACCTAGTATGGCAATGAGATGGATGATCGGAGCTGGCTGAAGGAGGAACTGGGGCAAGCTAGCGAGCTCGGGATCGCCACGGGAGGAATGCTCTGAGCTCCGGGATCTTTCCTCTCTTGCTCTCTTGCTCTCTTGCTCTCCTCTTCTCGGTCTCTCTTGCTCTGTTTTTTTCCACTGCCGCTCCTTTTATAGGCGAACCCATCACAACCCGTAACAGACCACGACAGGATCCTAACAACCAGCCCCACTCGTAACAAACCAGTGATTCCCCTAACAACTAGCATCTCGTAAGCACCATGTTGTCCCCCACGCACCTCCATCTTGCCTGCCCGTGCGCCGACAGTGACCAATGGTTGTCCGAGCTCGCGACGATGCATCCGATGGCACTGGTGTTAGAAATATCATTGTTATTTTCATGATTTCACCATGGATATATTTTCATACAAATAAAATGACTGATGAATTTATTTGTTGTAACTCTATACTCAAAAAAAGGATTAAGTTATGTAAGACAAAAATCATATATTTATAGAGTTTTTCATGAAGTATCAAAATCGGCATACCGAAGCAAATTCGGCATACCGTTTCAGAATAAAACGGCATACCGAAAGAGAAAACGGCATATCGAGTCAGAAAAGAACAGTATACCCATCGACCTTCCGATTTGAAAGAAGAAGAAAACAAATTGGCATACCGAAGAAAATTGACATACCAAAACAGAAGAAAATGGAACATGCGTCGGAATTCCGGAAAAACTGAGGAGACAAAGAAGAAGGCAGAAACGGCATACCGAGATAAAACGGCATACCGAAATAAAACGGCATACCGTTTCAAGAAAAATCGGTATACCGAAATAAAAACGGCATACCGATTTACCCGTTAAGTGCAGACTGAAGATCTAAACGGCACACCGGAGGACAAAACGGCACACCGAAAGACTAGCCGTTTGTGACCATTTTTCTAGTCGTTAGACACAATTTATGAGAGTCTCTTGGCTATAAATAGGACTCATTTAAGCCTCCATAAAGACACACCTTGACATACTTGTAATTGATATATTCCTTCTGTCATTTATTCTCCTCGCAAGCATACTGTAAAGCTATTG
>JAMKQA010010365.1:0-10201 GCA_024699735.1 Posidonia australis
GGAACCAACGACTCGGATCTCCTCCAGATCAGAGGAGACTCGAGAAAAGGTTAGAAGGTTGGTCCTAGGCTATAAGGAACCAACGATTCGGGTCTCCTCCGGATCAGAGGAGTCTCGAGAAAAGGATAGATGGTTGGTCCTAGGCTATAAGGAACCAACGACTCGGATCTCCTCCGGATCAGAGGAGTCTCGAGAAAAGAATTGATGGTTGGTCCTAGGCTATATGGAACCAACAACTTGGAACTCCTCTGGATCGGAGGAGTCCCGAGAAATGGATAGATGGTTGGTCCTAGGCAATTTGAAACCAACAACTCGGATCTCCTCCGAATCAGAGGAGTCTCAAGAAAAGGATTGAAAGTTGGACCTAGGCCATAAGGAACCAACGACTCGGTTCTCCTCTGGATCAGAGGAGTCGCGAGAATAGGTTGGATAGTTGGTCCAAGGCTTTATGGAACCAATGACTCGGTTCTCTTCCGGATCAGAGGAGTATCAAGAAAAGGATAGATGGTTGGTCCTAGGCTACAAGAAACCAACGACTCGGATCTCCACCGGATCGAAGGAGCCTCGAGAAATGGATGGATGATTGGTCCTCGGCAATATGGAACCAACGTCTCGGATCTCCTCCGGATCAAAGGAGTTTCGAGAATAGGATAGATGGTTGGTCCTAGGTTATAAGGAATCAACGACTCGGATCTCTTCCAGATCCAAGGATTCTCGCGAAAAGGATAAACGATTTGTCCTAGGCTGTAAGGAACCAACGACTCGGATCGCCTCTGGATCAGAGGAGTCTCGAGAAAAGGAAGGATGGTTGGTCCGAGGCTATATGGAACCATCGACTCGGATCTCCTATGGATCAGAGGAGTCTCGAGAAAAGGATAGATGGTTGGTCCTAGGCTATAAGGAACCAACAACTCGGATCTCCTCCAGATCAGAGGAGTCTCGAGAAAAGGATGGATAGTTGGTCCTAGGCTATAAGGAACCAACGACTCGGGTCTCCTCCGGATCAGAGGAGCCTCGTAAAAAGGATGGAAGGTTGGTCCTAGGCTATAGGAACCAACGACTTGGATCTCTTCCGGATCGGGGGAATCTCAAGAAAAGGATGGATAGTTGGTCCTAAGCTACAAGGAAACAACTACTCGGATCTCCTCCAAATCAGAGGTGTCTCGAGAAAAGGATAGAAGGATAGATGCAACGACTCGGATCTCCTCCAGATCAAAGGAGTCTCAAGAAAAGGATGGATAGTTGGTCCTAGGCCATAAGGAACCAACGACTCGGATCTCCTCCGGATTAGAGGAGTCTCGAGAAAAGGATGGATGACTGGTCCTAGGCTATAAGGAACCAACGACTCGGATCTCCTCAGGTCAGAATAGTCTCGAGAAAAGGATAGTTGGTTGGTGTTAGGCTATAAGGAACCTTCGACTCGGATCTCCTCTTGATCAGGGGAGTCTCGAGAAAAGGACAGATGGTTGGTCCTAGGCTATAAGGAACCAACGACTCGGATCCCCTCTGGATCAGAGGAGTCTCGTGGAAATGATGGAAGCTTGGTCCTAGGCTATTAGATGGTTGGTCCGAGGCAATAAGGAACCAACGACTCGGATCTCCTCCGGATCAGAGGAGTTTCGAGAAAAGGATAGATGGTCGGTCCTAGGCTATTAGGAACCATTGACTCGGATCTCTTCCGGATCCTAGGAGTCTCGAGAAAAGGATGGATAGTTTGACCGAGGCTATAAGTAACCAACAACTAGGATCTCCTCCGAATCAGAGGAGTCCCAAGAAAAGGATAGGAGGATGGACCTAGGCTATATGGAACCAACGACTCGGATCTCCTCCGTATCAGAGGAGTCTCGAGAAAAGTTTGGATAGTTGGTCCTAGGCTACATGGAACCAACGACTCGGATCTCCTACGGATTAGAGGAGTCTCGAGAAAAGGATTGAAGGTTGGTCCTAGGCTATAAGGAACCAACGACTCGGATCTCCTCCGGATCAGAGGAACCTCGAGAAACGGATGGATGGTTGGTCCTAAGCAATAAGGAACCAACGACTCTGATCTCCTCCTGATCAGAGGAGTCTCGAGAAAAGAATAGATGGTTGGTCCTAGGTTATAAGGAAATAACAACTCGGATCACCTCCGGATCAGAGGAGTCTCGAGAAAAGGATAGATAGTTTATCCTAGGTTGTAAGGAACCAACGACTTGGATCTCCTCCGGATCAGAGGAGTCTCGAGAAAAGGAAGGATGGTTGGTCCGAGGCTATAAGAAACCATCGACTCGGATCTCCTCTACATCAGAGGAGTCTCGAGAAAAGGATAGATAATTTGTCCTAGTTAATAAGGAACCAACGACTCGAATCTCCTCCAGATTAGAGGAGTCTCAAGAAAAGGACAGATGGTTGGTCTTTGGCTATATGGAACCAACGACTCGAATCTCCTCCGGATCGGAGGAGTCTCGATAAGAGGAAAGATGGTTGGTCCTAGGATATATGGAACCAACATCTTCGAACTCCACAGGATTAGAGGAGTCTCGAGAAATGGACAGATGGTTGGACCTAGGCTATAAGGAACCAACGACTCAGATTTCCTCCGAATCGAAGGAGTCTCGAGAAAAGGATGGATAGTTGGCTTCAGGCTATAAGGTACCAACGACTCGGATCTCCTCTAGATCAGAGGAGTCTCGAGAAATGGATAGACGGTTGGTCCTAGGTAATAAGGAACTAACGACTCGAATCTCCTCAGGAACGGAGGAGTCTCAAGAAACGAATGGATAGTTGGTCCTAGGCTATAAGGAACCAACAACTCGGATCTCCTCAGGATCAGAGGATTCTCGCAAATAGTATAGAAGGTTAGTCCGAGGCTATAAGGAACCAACGACTCGGATCTCCTCCGGATTGGAAGAGTCTCGAGAAAAGGATGGATAGTTGGTCCCAAGCTATAAGGAACCAACAACTCGGATCTCCTCTGAATCAAAGGAGTCTCGAGAAAAGGATAGAAGGTTGGTCCTAGGCAATCTGGAACCTACGACTCGAATCTCCTCCGGATCAGAGGAGTCTCGAGAAAAGGATGGATAGTTGGTCTTAGGCTACGAGGAACCAACAACTCGAATCTCCACTGGATCAGAGGAGTCTCAAGAAAAGGATGGAAGGTTGGTCCTAGGCTATAAGGTACCAATGACTCGGATCTCCTCCGAATCAGAGCAGTTTCGAGAAAAGGATAGATGGTTGGTCATTGGCAATAAGGAACCAATGACTCGGATCTCCTCTAGATCAGAGGAGTTTCGAGAAAAGGATAAATGGTTGGTACTAGGCTAGAAGGAACCAACGACTCGGATTTCCTCCGGATGAGAGGAGTCTAGAGAAAAGGATGGATGGCTGGTCCTAGGCAATAAGGAACCAACAACTCGGATCTCCTCTGGATCGGAGGAGTCTCGAGAATGGGTTGGATAGTTTGTCCTAGGCTATAAGGAACCAACAACTCGGATCTCCACCGGATCAGAGGATTCTCGCGAAACGGATAGAAGGTTGGTCCAAGGCTATAAGGAACCAACAACTCGGATCTCATCCGGATCGGAGGAGTCTCAAGAAAATGATGGATAGTTGGTCCTAGGCTAAAAAGAACCAACAACTCGAATCTCCACCGGATCAGAGGAGTCTCGAGAAATGGATAGATGGTTGATCTGAGGCTATAAGGAACCAACGATTCGGATCTCCTCCGGATCGGAGGAGTCTCGAGAAAAGGATGGATAGTTGGTCCTAGGCTATAACGAACCAACGACTCGGATCTCCCCCAAATCAGAAGAGTCTCGAGAAAAGGATAGAAGGTTGGTCCTAGGCTATAAGGAACCAACGACTCGGATCTTATCCGGATCAGAGGTATCTCGAGAAATGGATGGATAGTTGGTCCTATGCTATAAGGAACCAACGACTCGGATCTCCTCCGGATCAGAGGAGTCTCGTGAAAAGGATGGAAGGTTGGTCCTAGGCTATAAGGAACCAACGACTCAGATCTCCTCCGGATAAGAGGAGTTTCGAGAAAAGGATATATGGTTGATCCTAGGCAATATGGAACCAACGACTCGGATCTCCTCCGGATCAGAGGAGTTTCGAGAAAAGGATAGATGGTTGGTCTTTCACTATAAGGAACCAACGACTCGGATTTCCTCCGAGTCGGAGAAGTCTCGAGAAAAGGATAGAAGGTTGGACCAAGGCTATATGGAACCAACAACTCGGATCACCTCCAGATCAGTAGAGTCTCGAGAAAAAGACAGATGGTTGGTCCTAGGCTATAAGGAATCAACAACTCGTATCACCTCCGGATCAGAAAAGTCTCAGGAAAACGATAGAAGGTTGGTCCTAGGCTATATGGAACCAACAACGTGGAACTCATCCGGATCGGAGGAGTCTCGAGAAAAGGATGGATTGTAGGTCCAAGGCTATAAGGAACCAATGACTCGGATCTCCTCCGGATCAGAGGCGTTTCGAAAAAAGGATAGAAAGTTGGTCCTAGGCTATGAGGAACCAACGACTTGAATCTCCTTCGGATCAGAGGAGTCTCAAGAAAAGTATAGATGGTTGGTCCTTGGCTATAAGAAACCATCGACTCGGATCTCCTCCGGATCAGAGCAGTCTCGAAAAAAGGATGGATAGTTGGTCCTAGGCTATAAAGAACCAACGACTCGGATTTCCTCCGAATCAGAGGAGTCTCGAGAAAATGATAGAAGGTTGGCCCTAGGCAATAAGGAACCAACGACTCGAATCTCCTCCGAATTTGAGGAGTCTCGAAAAATGGATGGATAGTTGGTCCTAGGCTATAAGGAACCAACGACTCGGATCTCCTCTAGATCAGAGGAGTCTCGAGAAAAGGATGGACAGTTGGTCCTATGCCATATGGAACCAACGACTCGGATCTCCTCCAGATCAGCGGAGTCTCGAGAAAAGGATAGAAGGTTGGTCCTTGGCTATAACGAACCAACGACTCGGATCTCCTCCGAATCGGAGGAGTCTCGAGAAAAGGATAGATGGTTGGTCCTAGGCTATAAGGAACCAACGACTCGGACCTCCTCCAGATATGAGGAGTCTCGAGAAATCGACTGATGGTTGGTCCAAGGCTATAAGGAACCAATGACTCGGATTTCCTCCGAATCGAAGAAGTCTCGAGAAAAGGATAGACGGTTGGTCCTAGGCAATAAAGAACCAATGACTCGGATATCCTCCGGATCGGAGGTGTCTCGCGAAAAGGATGGATGGTTGGTCCTAGGCTATAAGGAACCAACGACTCGGATCTCCACCGGATCGAAGGAGCCTCGAGAAAAGGATGGATGATTGGTCCTAGGCAGTAAAGAACCAACGTCTCAGATCTACTCCGGATCCGAGGAGTCTTGCGAAAAGGATAAACGATTTGTCCTAGGCTGTAAGGAACCAACGACTCGGATCGCCTCTGGATCAGAGGAGTCTCGAGAAAAGGAAGGATGGTTGGTCCGAGGCTATATGGAACCATCGACTCGGATCTCCTACAGATCAGAGGAGTCTCGAGAAAAGGATAGATGGTTGGTCCTAGGCTATAAGTAACCAACGACTCGGATCTCCTCCAGATCGGAGGAGTCTCGAGAAAAGGATGGATAGTTGGTCTTAGGCTATAAGGAACCAACGACTCGGGTCTCCTCCGGATCAGAGGAGCCTCGTAAAAAGGATGGAAGGTTGGTCCTAGGCTATAAAGAACCAACGACTCGGTTCTCCTCCGGATCGGAGGAATCTCAAGAAAAGGATGGATAGTTGGTCCTAGGCTACAAGGAACCAACTACTCGGATCTCCTCCGAATCAGAGGTGTCTCGAGAAAAGGAAGGATGGTTGGTCCTAGGTTATGAGGAACCAACGACACGTATCTCCTCCGGATCGGAGGCGTTTCGAGAAAAGGAAGGATGGTTGGTCCTAGGCTATAAGGAACCAATGACTCGGATTTCCTCCGAATCAGAGGAGTCTCGAGAAATGGATAGAAGGTTGGTCCTAGGCTACGAGGAACCAACGACTCGGATCTCCACCAGATCAAAGGAGTCTCGAGAAAAGGATGGATGGTTGGTCCTAGGCTATAAGGAACCAACGACTCGGATCTCCTTCGGATCAAAGGAGTCTCGCGAAAAGGAAGGATGGTTGGTCCTAGGCTATGAGGAACTGACTCGTATCTCATCCGGATCGGAGGAGTTTTCAGAAAAGTATAGATGGTAGGTCCTAGGCTTTAAGGAACGAACGACTCGGATTTCCTCCGAATTAGAGGATTCTCGAGAAAAGGATAGAAGGTTGGTCCTAGGCTATGAGGAACAAACGACTCAGATCTCCTTCAGATCGAAGGAGTCTCAAGAAAAGGATGGATAGTCGGTCGTAGGGTATAAGGAACCAACGACTCGGATCTCCTCCGGAACAGAGGAGTCTCGAGAAAAGGATAGATGGTTGGTCCTAGGCTATATGGTACCAACAACTCGGATTTCCTCCGAATCAGAGGAGTCTCGAGAAATGGATAGATGGTTGTTCCTAGGCTTTATGGAACCAACAACTTGGAACTCCACCGGATCGGAGGAATCTCGAGAAAAGGATAGATGGTTGGTCCTAGGCTATGAGGAACCAACGAATCGGATCTCCTCTAGATTAAAGGAGTCTCGAGAAATGAATAGAAGGTTGGTCCTAGGCTACAAGGAACCAACGACTCGGAACTACTCCGGATCAGAGGAGTCTCGAGAGAAGGATGGATAGTTGCTCCTAGGCTATAAGGAACCAACAACTCGGATCTCCTCCGTATCCGAGGAGTCTCGGGAAAAGGATAGAAGGTTGGTCCTAGGCTATAAGGAACCAACGACTCGGATTACCTCCGGATTAGAGGAGTCTCAAGAAGAGGATGGATGGTTGGTCTTAGGCTATATGGAACCTACGACTCTGATCTCCTCCGGATCAAAGGAGTCTCGGGAAAAGGAAGGATGGTTGGTCCTAGGCTATGAGGAACCAACGACTCGTATCTCCTCCGGATTAGAGGAGTTTCGAGAAAAGGATAGATGGTTGGTCCTAGGCTATAGGGAACCAATGACTCGGATTTCCTCCGAATCAGAAGAGTCTCGAGAAAAGGATAGAAGGTTGGTCCTTGGCTATGAGGAACCAACGACTCGGATCTCCTCCAGATCAGAGGAGTCTCGAGAAAAGGATGGATAGTTGGTCCTAGGCTATATGGAACCAACGACTCGGATCTCCTCCGGATCAGAGGAGTCTCTAGAAGAGGATGGATGGTTGGTCCTAGGCTATAAGGAACCAACGACTCGGATTACCTCCTGATCAGAGAAGTCTCGGGAAAAGGAAGGATAGTTGGTCCTTGGCTATGAGGAACCAACGACTCGTATCTCCTCCGGATCTGAGGAGTCTTGAGAAAAGTATATATGGTTGGTCCTACGCTATAAGGAACCAACGACTCGGTTTTCCTCCGAATAAGAGGAGTCTCGAGAAAAGGATAGAAGGTTGGTCCTCGGCTATGAGGAACCAACGACTCAGATCTCCTTCAGATCGGAGGAGTCTCTAGAAAAGGATGGATAGTCGGTCCTAGGCAATAAGGAACCAACGACTCGGATCTCCTCCGGAATAGAGGAATCTCGAGAAAAGGATAGATGGTTGGTCCTAGGCTATAAGGAACCAACGACTCGGATCTCCTCCGGATCAACGGAGTCTCGTGAAAAGGATGGATAGTTGGTCCTAGGCTTTATGAAACCAACGGCTCAAATCTCCTCTTGATCAGCGGAGTCTCAAGAAATGGATTGAAGGTTGGTCCTAGGCTATTAGTAACCAACGACTCGGATATCTTCCGGATCAGAGGTGTCTCGAGAAAAGGATAGATGGTTAGTCCTAGGTTATAACGAACCAACGACTCGGATCTCCCGCAGATCAGAGGAGTCTCGAGAGAAGGGTAGATGGTTGGTCCTATGCTACATGGAACCAACAACTTGGAACTCCTCTAGATCGGAGGAGTCTCGAGAAAAGGATACATGGTTGGTCCTGGGCTATAAGGAACCAACGACTCAGATCTCCTCCAGATCAGAGGAGTCTCGAGAATAGGATAGATGGTTGGTCCTAGGTTATAAGGAACCAATGCCTCAGATTTCCTCCGAATCAGAGGAGTCTCGAGAAATGTATAGATGGTTGTTCCTAGGCTTTATGGAACCAACAACTTGGAACTCCTCCGGATCGGAGGAATCTCGAGAAAACGATAGATGGTTGGTCCTAGGTTATGAGGAACCAACGAATCGGATCTCCTCTAGATTAAAGGAGTCTCGAGAAATGAATCGATGGTTGGTCCTAGGCTATAAGGAACCAACGACTCGGATCTCCTCTGGATCAGAGGAGTCTCGAGAAAAGGATGGATAGTTGCTCTTGGGCTATAAGGAACCAACGAATCGGATCTCCTCCGGATCAGAGGAGTCACGAGAAAAGGATAGATGGTATGTCCTAAACTATAAGGAACCAACGACTCGTATTACCTCCGGATTAGAGGAGTCTCAAGAAGAGGATGGATGGTTGGTCCTCGGCTATATGGAACCAACGACTCGGATCTCCTCCGGATCGGAGGAGTCTCGGGAAAAGGAAGGATGGTTGGTCCTAGGTTATGAGGAACCAACGACTCGTATCTCCTCTGGATCAGAGGAGTTTTGAGAAAAGGACAGATGGTTGGCCCTAGGCTATAAGGAACCAATTACACGGATTTCCTCCGAATCAGAGGAGTCTCAAGAAAAGGATAGATGGTCGGTCCTAGGCTATAAGGAACCAACGACTCGGATCTCCTCCAGATCAGAGGAGTCTCGAGAAAAGGATGGATAGTTGGTCCTAGGCTATAAGGAACCAACGACTCGGATCTCCTCCGGATCAGAGGAATCTCGAGAAGAGGATGGATGGTTAGTCCTAGGCAATAAGGAACCAACGACTCGGATCTCCTCCGGATCAGAGGAGTCTCGGAAAAGGATGGTTGGTCCTAGGCTATGAAGAACCAATGACTCGTATCTCCACCGGATCAGAGGAGTCTTGAGAAAAGTATAGATGGTTGGTCCTAGGCTATAAGGAACCAACGACTCGGATTTCCTCCGAATTAGAGGAGTCTCGAGAAAAGGATTGAAGGTTGGACCTAGGCTATGAGGAACCAACGACTCGGATCTACTTCAAATCGAAGGAGTCTCAAGAAAAGGATGGATAGTCGGTCCTAGTGTATAAGGAACCAAAGACTCGGATCTCCTCCGGAACAGAGGAGTCTCGAGAAAAGGATTGATGGTTGGTCCTAGGCTATATGGTACCAACGACTCGAATTTCCTCCGAATCAGAGGAGTCTCGAGAAATGGATAGATGGTTGTTCCTAGGCTTTATGGAACCAACAACTTAGAACTCCTCCGGATCGAAGGAATCTCGAGAAAAGGATAGATGGTTGGTCCTAGGCTATGAGGAACCAACGAATCGGATCTCCTTCAGATTAAAGGAGTCTCGAGAAATGAATCGAAGGTTGGTCCTAGTCTATATGGAACCAACGACTCAGATCTCCTCCGGATCAGAGGAGTCTCGAGAAAATGATGGATAGTTGCTCCTAGGCTATAAGGAACCAACGACTCGGATCTCCTCCGGATCCGAGGAGTCTCGAGAAAAGGATAGAAGGTTGATCCTAGGCTATAAGGAACCAACGACTCGGATTACCTTCGGATTAGAGGAGTCTCTAGAAAAGGATGGATGGTTGGACCTAGGCTATATGGAACCAATGACTCGGATCTCCTCCGGATCAGAGGAGTCTCGGGAAAAGGAAGGATGGTTGGTCCTAGGCTATGAGGAACCAACGACTCGTATCTCCTCCGGATTAGAGGAGTTTCGAGAAAAGGATAGATGGTTGGTCCTAGGCTATAAGGAACCAATGACTCGGATATCCTCTGAATCAGAGGAGTCTCGAGAACAGGATAAAAGGTTGGTCCTTGGCTATGAGGATCCAACGACTCGGATCTCCTCCAGATCAGAGGAGTCTCGAGAAAAGGATGGATAGTTGGTCCTAGGCTATAAGGAACCAACAACTCGGTTCTCCTCCGGATCAGAGGAGTCTCTAGAAGAGGATGGATGGTTGGTCCTAGGCTATAAGGAACCAACGACTCTGATCTCCTCCGGATCAGAGGAGTCTCGGGAAAAGGAAGGATGGTTGGTCCTAGGCTATGAGGAA
>JAMKQA010010367.1:0-10150 GCA_024699735.1 Posidonia australis
GATCCGCGGCCGGTTTTTGCGGGTCCGGGTCGGGCGGGCCTGGACCGATCCAGCCCGTTTTCCATGTCTAGGGAGAGGTTTGATGTATGGGACGCGACTGTGGCCTGTTGGTGGTCGGTGACTACGGCAAAGCCGCAAAGTAAACCAACTACAGTTGGCCAGTTGAGTCTCGCTCCTGTCCGGTCAAAAGTAGGGTCTTTTTTCCGCTTGCATGAGTTTTTGCTCGGACGCGTGCCTGGACTGTGGAATGAGAATTTTACTTCGAACTTTTTGTTTGTTTGATTTAGTCTCTGTGGGATTGCAACGTTTTTGTTAGGTTTTACAGGACTTCAAGATAAAAAATATAAGTACTTTGAAGAACAAACGACAATGTTTCATTGTCAAAGTGGTTGAGAGAATTTTAAATTTATCACAGGACTTGAGTTCAAATCCTGGAAACTCGTCACATTTACCTTCTATCTATCTCAACCGTTAACAAAAAAAAACTTTGAAGAACAAACACAAATCCAAGAATTCAAAACTCTATTGGTCAATTACTACATTTTGTAATTACAATTTCAGATATTCCAACTCCAAATGAAATTACAATGTCTACAAACCAAATAGAAAATTTGTAGTGATAACAACCACCATTATCTTAAATTCTATAATTTTTTCCTCATAAAGGAGTCAACAGTTTCGCATTTTTCTTCCTTAATGACCATTGTCATGGATCTGGCTCACGAATTTGTATAGAGATTGTAATGTATGATAATATCAAAAATCAAGCCTATGTTTGGCCTTAGCTTTGATGACTACTCTTTTTTTTTTTGGGACAAGAAGTCCCTTTTAGCCGCCGTTGGTTAAAAATACCATCATCCTATAATGATTCAATACTAAGGGTCTGTTTGACATAACTTCTATAGAATGTAGAGGCCAGTAGCTTGACATGACTTTTATAGAGTGTAGAGGCCAGTAGCTTCTGATAGAACCTAAAGTGATTCAAAAGTTCCACCAAATTGTTCCAAGTAACTGTATGCTTCTGAGAATCACATAACTTTTGTAACATTATTTCCTATACATTTTTAAAAGCCAAAGATTAGCAACTTCTACCTAAAAATTGATTTTTACATTTTTTGATTTCCTTATTTGTCCTTAAGCCTATAATCTTTTTACATTAAAAACCACCATTTTTTATATCTATGCCATCGACATTAAGTTCTCTTCCCCAAATGCTCGAGTCGTCTCCATTCCTCTTCTCCTACGAAGCTCCTCAGCACTACGACAGTGACCCTTTCTCAACGACGGTGAGCCTTCCACAATGACTACAAGCGGCAACTCTTCCTGTCACACTCTAGAATTTCCCGTAATAATTTAAACAAATTAAATTACAAAAAATTCAAAGCTAAATAGAAAATACCAAACTACCAGGAACCTGTATGTACGATTACGAGACTCCGATCTATATGCACTATGCTAAACCTTCTACGTGCCTGCACCTGCAACCCAAAAACACGAGGAAAACGCATGAGTGATAGAAGTCACCCAGCACGTACCCCACAAAAAACAACGAGAAAACAAAACCATAATTAATTTTCTTTTAAATTCATTTCGCAAACCATTTTCTCTAAAACCCACAAACCAGGCCCACACCAACTAAAACTACAACCGGAGCTCTGCTAGTCCAAAACCACAAGCAAAGGCCCTCAATGGCCAAAACCACATACAGTGAGTCAGAAAGTCCGACACCAGGCAACCAAACTCTAGCCACAAGTAGTCCACTGAAGAGTTACCAACGGTGTTTGCACTTCCACGACGTGTCACCCTGTTAGGAGCCACGCCGTCTCACAATTCTCCCACCTAGAGAACCCTCACAAAGCTAACCCCTCTTTAGAAAGGTTGTTCTGTCTCTCAGTACGCTACCAGCTACGGAGCACGTGTCCCACCCGCACTTGCCACCATAGGGTACACCTCCTCACAGCGTCCTCTATACATGATGCTCAGAAGGGAGTGTCATACCTCCACACCCGACGACACCGGAGCCTCAGTGCTCACAACGACAACAGGAGTATCGTACCTCCCCGTCATGCAACAAGACATCTCAACCTGCAGACCACAAACCTAGTCTTGAGACAACAGTCAATAAGTCTCATACCTCTAAGACCCAATACCTCTCAACCTCAGGTATCTCAGCCCCTGACCTCAACCAGGGAGTCGCGCTCGCTCGCGCCCAACCACCCGAGAATGTCGTCACATTGGTCCCAACAACACGGTCCCACACTATCTCGCTCCGCACACAAAAAACTAAGAAAACCATTTTCCAAAACTGCAAACCATTTCTTTGAAATCATTTTCAAAACCATTCTTATATCTTTGAAAAACTCTTCCAAAACCTCAACAAAATGGAACATTAGGTGTCCCAAAAGACCACTACTGACGGCCCACGATCCCAACTCAAAGGGACAATACAAACCAATCTGGAAAATCCTCAAAAATCACATTTTTAAAAGCATTTGGGTCTTGATTCGGCATGTCGAAATAGAATTAGGTATGCCGAAAACCCGTGGTTCGGTAGACTGATCTCGATTGGTCGACCGAATCAGATCAACGGTCAACACTTAGATCAAAATCGATATACCTAAAATGGTTCCGTCGACTAAAATCCATTCATTTGGTCAACTATCCAAAATCGAATAACTGAACTTCGACCAGAGGACCAAACAAACAGAAAAATAGCATACCAAAATGGTTTGGTATGTCGATTTCTGCGAAAAACCAAAAAACAGCCCAAACCCTATTATTCAAAATCGCCCAACTGAGACCGACGATCAGACCTTTTAAACTAATACCAAAAATTCCACATAAAACATAAGATGTAGACCCTTGAGTCTACTCCAAAACCCAACAAACAAAATCAAAAACCATTCATCATGCATCAAGATATAAAATCACAAAGGCAAGAGAGTCAAAACGACCCAAAACTCAACTACCACCATTAACACCCATAAATGCCTCCACAAATACTCATAAAATCACAATAAATTCTAGGAATGTAAATTTACCTAGATTTCATACAATCTTATCAATTTCATGCTCTTTATACAAGGGTTGGAGGTGCGTACATGAGAAACACTCTCCAGTTCTCCTCCGACCAATCCGCCAACCATAACCCTCGTCAGGGCTCACATGACCACAGGGACACACCACCAAACTCCACACGCTGCCACGAGCCATCGCACGCCTTCGCCTCTCGCTCTCCCACTCTCAGGCTCTCTCTCTGTTCCTCACCTACACCCACTAATAGAGATGGGAAGGAGGAGTGAAGAAAAGGAAGGAGACGGAGTGAAGGGGGAAAAGGAAGGAGGGAGACAAGGCTCGGCCAAGCTCTAGTGTTTCGCACCACTCAGTCACCGTCGAAAAACAGGGGAGGAGAAGTTGGCGAGGAGGAGAAGAAAGGGAGGTGTGCTGGAGAAGTCTCGCCCCATGCACGTGTTATATACGCGGGGAGGAAGTCACTACACATGCACACTTATGCATATCAACCACCAGACGCACCGCACGAGCCAACAACTCCCCGCACCAAACATACTCACCAACCTGCCCACAATGTGGATCCAACACGGACCCAACCCCTAGGCCTCACAAGTACAGTGCCACAATGCACAGTGCCAACCACGTACAGGGACACGCAACAGAAGCCAGCATACGAGGCCCAAGCTCAAAAAAACACAAAACCACACAAACGAGCATCGGAACAGTAACACCCATCTAAGAATAAATTAATTAAAATGTAAATAATTACCAAAATGAATTTTACAGGTGTTACATCCTAACCCCCTTAAAAGAAGATTTCGTTCCCAAAATCACTAGGCGAAAAGATATGGGTACTTGGCTAAGATGGCTTCCTCACGTTCCCACATGGCCTCTTCGACTCCATGATGCCACCACCGCACCAAAACCAATGGAACCACCTTGTTCCACAAAACCTGCAACTTGTGGTCAACAATCTAAACAACATCCCCCACAAAGGATAGATCTTCTTAGAACCCTTCTGACTGAATTGGGACCACATGAGATGTGTCAACTAGGCACTTCCTTAACTTGGATACATGGAACACGTCGTGCACGGATGACATCTCTGGTGGTAGATCTAACCGATAGGCAACCTCATCGATCCTTTGGGTGATCTGGTACGAGCTAATATAACGAGGACTCAACTTACCACGCTTCCCGAACCACATGACACCCTTAATCGACGACACCTTCAGGAACACATAGTCACCCACTAAAAACTCCAATGGTCTCCGCCTCTTGTCGGCATAGCTCTTCTGCTGACTCTGTGCAGCTAACAGCCTATTACGGATCAAATCCACCTTGTCTGCATACAACTACACAAGCTCAGGACCAATCGACTGATGCTTGCCCACCTCACTCCAACAAATCAAGAATCTGCATGGCTTACCATACAAAACTTCATATGGTGCCATCCCGATGCTCGAATGATAACTATTGTTGTAGACAAACTCAATCAACAGCAGATGGTCCTCTCAACTCCCTTGAAAGTCTAAAGCACATGCACTAAGCAAATCTTCCAACGTTTGGATAGTCCTCTCTGTCTGACCATCCTACTGAAGATGAAATGCTGTGCTACAGTTGAGCACTGTACCAAAGGCCTCCTATAGAGTTCTCTAGAACCTTGAGGTGAACCTTATGTCTCTGTCCGATACTATGGACATCGAAACACCATGTAGCCTCACCACCTCGAATACTAAAAACTCCGTCAAGTGGTGTGAAAGCTTCACCCGAATGGCCAGGAAGTGAGCAGACTTTGTTAACTGATACACGATCACCCACACAGTGTCGCTCTTCCTCTAAGTCCGTGGCAAACAAGCCATGAAGTCTATCGAGATGTGCTTCCACTTCCACACATGAATATTCAACAATTGTAAGGTCCCTCCAGGTCTCTAGTGCTCTGCCTTGACCAGCTGGTAGATAATACACCTCGTCACATGGTCAGCAACATCTCTCTTCATGCCAGGCCATCAAAAGTTCCATTTCAAGTCTCGATGCATCTTCGTACTCTCAAGGTGAATGATATACCTAAACCGATGTACTTCATCCAACAACCTCTGCTTGGCCTCCTCATGTTGGGGCACATACAGACGCATGTTATACCTCAGCTCTCCATATGCCCCAATAGAGAAATGAGGCTCTCCACCAGCCTCCAGCTTCTCAAATACAGCCTGAACAAATGGATTCAGCTGCTGACAGGCGATAATGAACTCCAACAGCTTAGGACGAACAGACAGGTTGGCCACCTAAGCACCAACCGTTTCTCGAGCTTGCCACTTCAGCTTGTAGCTCACTAAATCCTTTAGGATATTCCACTCCTTTACCATCAGGCTCGCCATCACGTGCGTACGCTAACTTAGGGCATCAACGGCCACATTGGCCTTGCCGGGGTGGTATGACAAATAGAAATCATAGTCCTTCAGATACTCCACCCAACGACGTTGCCTTAGGTTGAGGTCCTCTTCATGAAGATATACTTCAAGCTCTGATGATCAGTGAAAACCTCAAACTGCTCCTCATAGAGATAGTGTCGCCAGAGCTTGAGAGCGAACACTACGGCAACCATCTCCAAATCGTGGGTCGGGTAGTTCTTCTCGTGATCCTTCAACTGGCGCGAAGCATATGCGATGACATTGTCATGCTACATCAGAACACACCCCAACCCAATGCCACTAGCATCATTATACACAATGAAGCCGCCACTTCCAGAAGGTAGAGTCAACACAGTGGTAGAAACCAGACGAGACTTCAACTCTTGGAAACTTGCCTCACAATTCTGGTCCCAATAAAACGGAACTCCCTTCCTGGTCAACTCTGTCAAACGCGCGGCTATGGAGGAGAAATCCCTAATAAAACTCGTATAATAGCCCGCCAGACCCAAGAAACTCCTGATCTCCGTCACAGTCCTGGGTCGCTTCCAACTGCTCACCGCCTCGACCTTGGCAGCATCCACTCTGATGCCTTCTTCAGAAATCAAATGGCCAAGGAACATGACTTCGCTCAGCCAGAACTCACATTTGGAGAATTTGGCATACAGCTAATGATGCCTCAGAGTATCTAAAATTGCTCTCAAGTGCAAGGCGTGAGTCTCAACATCAAGGGAGTAGACAGCATGTCATCAACAAAAGCCATGACAAATTGGTCTAAAAAAGGACTAAAAATTCTATTCATCAGATCCATAAACGCAACTGATGCATTCGTTAAGCCGAAAAGTATAACCGTGAACTCGTTATACCCGTACCACGTCCAGAAAGCAGTCTTCTGAATGTCTAAGTCTCGTATCCTCAACGAGTGATACCCTCACCAAAGACTTCCAGTAGCTCCCACGGTGAGTGTAACCATGCCAGCGACAGCCTCGGGACTTGGCACTAAGGCCAAATGCACGAGGATCGGTAAAGTCACGGCAAATCAATAAAATGCAAGAATAAAAATAAAAATGCAGGAGTCGCCACCTAGTCTATTTAAATGGAAGACAAGGAAAACCATAAAAGAATCATTCGAATCATGCATATAAAAAACCAATGGAAAAGGTCTTGGTAAACCAGAAATAGGTAAGGATCCCTGTTACACACGAAGAAGGTATTAAGCACCCTCGTGCGCCCGATAAATCGGTCTTTTATAGGTTCCTCATTTGCTTATGAAATGTCGACTTTTCAGCCTTTACTATACGCCCAAGGGCGATATGCCATGCCATGCTATGTGAGCGGTGCCTATGCTAGACAAAGGTGCATGGTGTGCAGGGGTGTGTCCTAATGCTCAGAAATATCACTCATGTAATGGGTCAAGTGTTGATGCAAAGATATTCCAGAAATAGATCAAGGATCTTAATATTTCGAGTGATTTTTCATCCTTGCTTTACTACATGCCATGTATGATCTAACATGCATAGAAATGGCTAAAAACAGAAAGGGGTCTCCCTGGATATATCAAGGAAGAAAGCCAGAAAAAACTGAAAGCAAATCGAAGCAAGAAATCATGCTAAAATCACGTGAAAATTTGTTGTGTGTTACTGAAAACAGGCTGATGCGCCTGTTAGTTGCGCCAAACTGGTGCTCCAGTCTAGTGCGCCACCTATGTGCTCCTGTGTGGGCCAGAATGATGTGTGAAGGAAAATACCAGAAAGTCATGCAGTGCAATGTCATATAAATGCGTTTCAGAAAGTTATGCAATGTAAAGTCCTTGTAAAAATAGAAAATATCCTTAAAAAAAATGAAAGACATGCAAGTGTGAGAAGATTTATGGATCTTATGCTTAAGGGCTAATAGCCTCACACAAGGCCACCTCTTACTCATGCTGAATGAAAATAACAAGGTTCAGCCATGTTACTGGATCATGGGATGATGCATAGATTCTCCACAAAGGAGTAAATGGCACTCAGCCTACTAGATTTTAAACCGTGGACTGAATATCCAAAGGTGAAAACGACTTAGAAAACAGCATTATTTGCGGTTGAAATCATGTGTGCACAATCATGAAATACCAAGGAATCGCCACTGAAAGAATCAGATTCAAAATCACTTGGGAAAACATGCAAATGAGGATGCAAAAGAGGGTGATTTATTCTCTGATCTGTCTGGTGCACCAGAATGGTGCGCCAGAGTTGTGTTCTGGGTTGGTGCGCCACTCTAGTGCACCACTCTAGTGCGCCATATAGGTGCTCTAGAATGGTGCGCCTTAGAAAATCTGGATCAGACTGCAGTCTGATCCAGAATTCCGGTTCAAATTCAGAGAGGTAACTTCTGTTTATTAAGTCCGTTATGCAAATGATAGAAAGAGCAATATCATGAGATGAAAATGAACAGAAAACCCTTTTCTTTTTTATTTGATTAAAAAGCAAAATAAGTCATGGGTTTATTACAGAAATGCTTACACAAGATCCTAAATAGCATGTGTGAAATGATAAGCTCGACAAGACATATGCAAGTGATGAATAGGTAAAGAAACATTTTTATTACATATTCAAGTGCAAATGCATGGATCATGAATCTCAGTGTAAAGAAATTGAGAAGAAAGATAATAAAAACACTCATGGAAATGACATGATGTAGATTTTTAACATATGGACCCTATATGCAAGACATTAGCTATATGAAAGCAAAAAAAAATCTGATCATATGTTAAGTTCAAAGCATACTTTATCTTGGTGCAAGAGCTAGAATTAAGGAAGAAGGGAAAGAGAGGACCTACCTCCCAAGGTGTTCCTTCTTGAGATATCAAAGATAAAGGGATCCTTGCTGCTTTGGAAGGGCTGGCAATGCTCCAAAATATAAGGGAATGCTTGAGAGAAAAGAGAGAGGACTGCAGAAAATAGTAGATAGCTCACACTAGATCTTCTTAAGATGATAAGATCAGCTCTTCAAATCATCAAGGGAGAGAAGGAGAGCCAAATAGTTGCCTATGGATGTCTTTATATAGGCATTTCTCAAGGGTAACTCCTAGAGAATACAAGCAACCTCGTAAACGAAGAGCCTGGAGAAGATTCCATGGCATGTTCGTTGGTGGAGGTTATAGCCATGGGAGATAGAAAGCCAGCAGCCAGCAACCTGAGAAGTGGCTATGCACTAGCTTGGTGCGCCAGGTAGGGCTTGGAAAGCCAGCAACCAACATTTCATAAGTAAATGAGAAACCCATAGGAAGACCGATTTTTCGGGCCCACAAGGGTGTCTAACACCTTCTTCATGCGTAACAGGGATCCTTGCCTAATTTTCTGGTTTACGACCTTTCTTTCCATTGACTTATTTGCATGATTTGAATGTTTTAAGTGGTTTTCCTCGTCTTCCATTTTAATAGACTAGGTGGTGACTCCTACACTTTATTTTTATTTTTGCCGTGACTTTGCCGACCCTCGCCCATTTGGCCTTTTGCGCCAAAGCCCGAGGCTATCGCCGACATGATTACACCTATATAGTCTAAGAAAGATAGTCACAGTCTTCCTGCTCCTCAACTTTGGCACGAGGCGAATTGTGGGTTGTATTGATGCTTAGTAGAGGTACAACCCATGCTTTGATTAGGTCAAGGACTCCAATGCACCACTCATTTACTGCCTCAGCTTTGGTAAGAATTTCAAACAAGAACCTATATATTCTATCTAGAGTCGGAGACTTGTTACCCATTATAGACACCCCGGCTTTTGGCCTGTGTTGGCAGCCGGATCTGGTAGAAAGCGCAACTAGACGACTAACCCGGACTTACCCGAGTTCCCCAACCAAGCCTATGAACCTAAACCAACCAAGAAAACCCTCTAATTACCCTTAACTCCATTCATCCAACTAAGCCCAGCACCTAAAACCCAGCCCGTGTGTTCTGGCCCAATGACATGCCCGGCCCAAGCACGCATCAAAGCCAGGGCAGCACTACGGGCGTCGCCTGATTAGTTGCTTTCACTGTACAACCTCGTACCTTGTACGAGTGATGTCGTGCACGAAATGTCGACTTGTCTCCCGACGTGCTTGACATCCCTCAGCCTTCCCATGCCCTGCAACTGGTATCCCACGCCTTGCGCTGCTTCCGCCGACACGCAAAGCCTGCAGCGGCGTCGGCGAGCCTTCCCTTGCCATCCCTAACACTGAGCCACGCCCGGCCATGACCACCTACCACCAAAAGCGACCAACCAAAACCATCCCAAGCTCCTTCAACCAGACCACTTGAGCATTCGCAAGAGGAGAGCCAGAGAAACCCAGGGAGGAACCCTGCCGGAGAATTCGAACCCAATCCACAAACTCCGACCAGCCCCCTTGCTTCCCCTTTCTGCGAACCTCCCGAGCATCCCAGCATCCCCCTACACGTCATCGAGCCATCCCTAGGCCTTCACCAGCCTCGCATCTGTAAACACCCCATATGCTTGCAATGGGACCTTAAACCCTAAAACTAACTGTAGACACCCCAAATTTCCAATTTTGCAGGATGAGGATCTGATGGCTGCGCTTGAACCTTGGTTGAGCCCATTTGGGCCCACAAACCCTCATTAGGCCATTTAATTCATGGAAACCCAATTGGGCCCGTGAAGGCCCACTTAGGCCCATTAAGCCTTAGTTGAGCCTATTTGGGTCCACAAGCCCATTCTAGGCCCATTTGACTCTCATTCAACTTGATTGGGCCC
>JAMKQA010010370.1:0-11810 GCA_024699735.1 Posidonia australis
TCCTTCTCCTCCGATGGCGTCTTCTTCGAGTAGCGGCAGAGGCCTGACCTTCAAGCTCCACCCGCTCGTCATCGTCAACATCTCTGACCATCACACCATGACTTAAGCATAACCAACCGAAACCAGCAAGAGGACCATTCCAACCCGAAACCAACCAGTTCCGGAAGTGAACTGCACGTCGACACCCAAACTAGAAAGAGGAGGGTTTTTGTTTGTTTGGCCCTCATTTCCCTTCCCCTTTCCTTCTCCTCCTCCGAAGGCCACCAGCGCGAAAATCCTAGACGCCTCCTTCTCCTCCAATGGCGTCTTCTTCGAGCAACCGCAGCGGCCTGACCTTCAAGCTCCACCCGCTCGTCATCGTCAACATCTCCGACCATCACACCAGGACTTAAGCATAACCAACCGAAACCAGCAAGAGGACCATTCCAACCCGAAACCAAACAGTTCCGGAAGTGAACTACACGTCGACACCCAAACCAGAAAGAGGAGAGTTTTTGTTCGTTTGGCCCTCATTTCCCTTCCCCTTCCCCTTTCCTTCTCCTCCTCAGGAGGCCATCAGCGCGAAAATCCTAGACGCCTCCTTCTCCTCCGATGGCGTCTTCTTCGAGCAGCCGCAGCGGCCTGACCTTCAAGCTCCACCCGCTCGTCATCGTCAACATCTCCGACCATCACACCAGGACCAAGTCCCAGGCCCATCACCAACCATACTCCTCCTCCGATGACCCCCAGTCCACTTTCTCCTCCAACGGTGCGATCAGGAGCGACGTGCGGGGGTTGGTTAGTCGGAGGGTGGACAGGATGAAGAAGAGTGAATTGCGAAATTCAATTTCCTTTGCTTTCATGAGAATGCACAAATAACAAGAAATTAAGTCAACAGGAAATCAATTTCCTTTACTTTCCAATTCCAGGTAATTCCTGTTGACTCTGAAATTCCAATTCTTAGCTATTCCTATCAAATTTTGTGCACAAACAGGCCCTTAATGTTATTTGATAGATAAAAAGTTTAATTCTCATTGATATTGATAGAAAATGTTCAATTATGATTTTATCATTTTTAAGTTAGATCTGCAGTCTTTGAGTGCTTTTGAAGCTGATAAATATTTGACAAACCTTAGTATTTGATATACTATTTTTCGTTTATGCCTAGCAATGCGTTGTATATTATATAGGATGGCTATTAAATATATTATTTATTAAGACTTTCTTTTGATTATCAGGAATACATAGCTTTCTCTATCTTGGCATTTGTTCATCTCTACAGTGGAAAATTTTACCAAAAAGCCAAAGAAAAAAATTCACACTTTCTTAAAGAAGGATGCCAATGCATCAGGTACACGGTATTATTTGGATTATATACAGACATAAGGTATTATATGGATTATATACTGACAAGAAGAACACCATAACAATAGAATCCTCAATAAACTCCAGCATATATTTACATAGATGAGAATTGACTAGCCCACACTCAAGAATGCATGACCTGCTCCCCTAAGTTCTGTAGTTCATTTGGTGGCAATTGCTGATAGAGTTTGAGATACAGAAGAAAGATAAAAAGAATAGTAAGAAAGAAAGAACAAATAGAGGAAGAAGATGATGGAGAGATTACTAAGACGGGTTGAATTTCCATTCACAGCAGTATTAAAGGAGTACATCACTGAGCTATAAATAGATGTTCTCAGCTGAACAACCTATCCTAACTATCAGCCAGCATGGCACTGCTGCAGCCAATCATTGTTAACAACCTAATAAACAAATTAACAAACTAATAGAAAACCATTGACACCCGTCCTCAAACAGAGGCAGTTGTTTAACGGACTTAACAACACTTAGTTTGAAATTGAGAAATTGAAAACAACAAGGATGCAATCCTTTTGTGAAAATATCGGCAACCTGATCGACTATATTAATATATTTAACTTCAAGTAACTTGGCAACAACTCTTTCTTTGATAAAATGGACATCAACTTCAATGTGTTTCGTGCATCAATGGAAAATAGGATTGCGTGTGAGAGAGATAGCTAAGATGTTATCACACAAGATCACCAGAGCTAAGGAGTTACTACAGCGAAGTTCCTTCAGAAGTGATTGAATCCAACTGAGTTCAGTGTTAGTATGAGCAAAGCTTCTGTACTTGGTTTTGTGGACGACCTAGTAACAACTATTTGGTTACGAGAACACTAGGAAATAGGATTAGAATCAAGAAACACACAGTATTCCTGAGTAGACCTTAGATCCGCTGGACAACCGATCCAATTAGCGTCATAGAAGGCTTGAAGCTTTAAAGTACTTGGAGATATGACAAACTTAGTACTAATAGTACCTTTTAGATATCGAAGTATTCCTTCACTGTAGAAAAATAAATGTTAGTTGATGATTGCAAAAACTGACATACTTGATTAACAACGAAGGTTATTTTAGGTCTCATGAGTGTTATGTGTTGAAGAGCTCCAACGATGCTTCTGTATTGTGTGGGATCATTCAAGACACAACCATCAAACTTTAATTACTTTTGAACTCCTACTGGAGAAGAGATGGGCTTACTGCCACTCATATTAGTTCTATCAAGGAATTCTAGAATATATTTTGACTATGAGAAGCTTAAAGCATCGATCCTTAGTATGAGAAATAGATATTCCAAGGAAGTATGACAGTGAACCCAAATCTTTTGTCTTGAAGTGAGTACTCTGGGTGGCAATTAGTTTGCAAACAAAAGCATCATTGTTGCTACTAAGAATATATCATAAACATACAAAAGTAGATAGACTATAGTACCATCATGATGATAGATGAATAGTGATGGGTTAGATATAGATATCTGAAAATGAAGTTCCTAGAGCTTGGATGACAATTTGGTATACCAGGAACAAGAAGCTTGTCGTAGACCATAAATTGATTTCATCATTTTACAGACATAGGATGGCTTGGAAGAATCAACGTATCCTTGTGGCTGCTCCATGTAAATGTCTTCCTACAAGAAAAACACTCTCAACATCAAGTTGTTTGAGTGGCCAATGTTTGCTTACAACAATTGCAAAACGGCTTTTATTGTAGGATGTTTCACAACTAGACTAAAGGTTTCAATAAAATCAACACCTACTGTTGATGAAATCCTTTAGCTACAAGACAAGCCTTGTGCTTGTTTAGGCTTCCATCAGAATTGCGTTTAGTACGATAAACTCACTTACAACCTACCACATTCATTCCATGTTTAAAGGGAACCAAGACTCAAGTGTGTTGATTCTAAAGAGCATTGAATTTAGAATCCATTGCCAACTACCACTGTGACGATTTAAAGGCTTGAGTATATGAACTGGGGGTGAGATTGAAACCAAAGATTAAAGCAAGTGGAAGTGGATGTTTAGTGCTAAAAAGAGCTTTCTTTTTATAAATCCAAGATTTGGAGCAAGTTTGTATAGGATGAACAGAGGTAGTGATTTGATTTGAATGAGACTGATTAGGTAATAAATCTTTATTTGAAGATGAATCAGGAGAAGAGGTGGCTAAAATAAGATCTTGGCTAGAAGGAGGCTAAGCATTTGAAGAAGATGAATTATCAGAAGAAGTAGGTAATTCTGAATCTTGCTTGGAAGAAATAGTAGTTGAGGTAAAAGTAGCAGGAGTTGACATAGAAGAGAGCCAAACAATAGAAGACTGACGATTAGATTGACAGGAAATAGAGGTTTGAGTGGACGATGACAATAACAGAAAAGGGAAGACATCTTCAACAAATCTAACATGTCTAGAGAAGTAAACTTTTCCAATAGAGGGACACCAACATTTGTAACCTTTCTAATGTTGATTGTAACCAATAAGGATACATTTAGCACTCCAAAAATCAAGTTTGTTAGATGTGTAGAGTCAAAGCCAAGGAAAACACTTACAACGAAAAGGTTTTAACAAAAAATAATCAAGTGCTTGACTAAATAGTTTATGATATAGTGATAGAGTATTATTATCAATAATTGGAAGACGATTGATAAGAAAGAGTATTGTGTGAAAAGCTTCGACCCAAAAAGATTTAGGAAGATATGATTGAACCAATAATGTTAAACCAATTTCAACTAAATATTGGTGTTTCCTTTCAACAACACCATTTTGCTTAGATCTCTGAGGACAGGTTTTCTGGGGAAAATTTCCTTTTTTGCTGATGAAGCAAAGCAAACATTTTGCTAGAAAACTCTCCACCACCATCCATTCAAATGGTTTTAACAGTCAATTGTAGTTGATTCTCAACAAGTTTGCAAAATTGAACAAAGACTTAGAAGAATTCAGATTTTTGCTTGATAGGAAATATCCACCCATAATGAGTGAAACCATCAACTATGAAGACATAATAGTGGAAAACATTATAGCCAAATAGAGGAGAAGGTCTCTAAAGATCACAATGCAACAAATGTAGATGGGTTGTAGCATGATTAGTTGTAGAAAAGAAAGATAAATGCCTACTTTTGCCTAACTGACACGGAGACACTCGGACAAGGAATAAGGTGAGCATGACAAGTTTAGCCGATGGAGAATGTTTGTCAAGAGAGTATGGGAGGGATAGCCCAGACAAAGATGCCATATCTAAGCTAAAGCTTTGCTGCTAAGAAAAGCTTTAGAAGTAGGTTGAGTACAGCTCTTATTTTTCTTGAAAATGATAGGATACATTTCCCTTTTAACCAACCCTCCATGGAGAGTTTGCCTGTTGTCTTGTCCTTGATTTCAAAAGAATTATTATCAAATTGGAAGAAACAAGAATTATCACAAGCAAATTTCTAACTGATAAAAGATTAAAATGTGCATTTGGACAATGAAGGATGGTTCATATATAGTTCTATGTATCCAATGGAATAAGTTCAAGTTCTAGTGTTTAAAAGAGAAAGATTATCACTGTTGCCTATCTGAACAAAGTCAGGACCATTATAAGGAGTAGATAGGTGGAGATTTCTGATCTTAGAAGTGATATGGTAAGAAGCTTCAGTATCAGTACACTAGACACAATCATCAGCATTTTTTTTAGCAACCATGGCCATTAGTTTCTCAACAGGCTAACGACCTATGTAATTCATGTTTAGTCTTTGAAAACAATCAATAGCTGAGTGACCAAACCTTTGTAAATCTGGCATTGGATGCGATTGGAAAAGGAACTTGATACTTTAGTTGTTGCTAGTGTGGGCAATAGAAGAGTTATCTAAGAACTAGAACCTAAAGGCTTTGCTTGCCCAACTTTATTAGAGGGTACTTTGAAGTTTTGAAATGAACCTCTATTTTGTTTGAATTGCCTTCTAGTATATAGTTGTTGATGCTGAGCAGCCAAAGCAATCATATTTTTAGATGAACCTTCATCAAGTAGGTGTTACTCTTCAGCAATTAATAAAGAGTACAATTCTTCAATGCTAAAACATGAAGATCTAGAACGAATGGAAGATACAAAATGCCTATAATTAATGGATAGACCATTAAGATGCAATCAAGGAGATCAGCATCAAAAACTAGAGAACGACTTGCAGCAAGTTGATCAATGACATTTTTGAATTGCTGTAAATAAGAACCCATAGACTGGGAGCCTTTCTTGATACTATGCAGATGCTTTCTCAAAGAATGGCATGAGCTGTTGAGACTAGTCCAAATTGTTGAGAAAGCCTATCCCAGGCTTCCTTTACAGATTTAACTGTGATAGTGTCTGGAAGTGTAGATAGAGAAAGAATTGTATTAAACCAGGAAAGAAGGGATTGATCAGTAACATACTAGATATGATATTTCGATGAACTTGGATCTAGAGAAGGAGACCCATCGATACAATTCATCAGGTTCTATCCTCTCAAGATTGGCTCAAACAATGACTTCTATAACAAGTAGTTTATGTCATCAAGTTTGATTGGAATCAAGCTAATAATATTGTTTATGACAAATGGAGAAGAGATTTCTGGAGTTGTATTACTACTGATGGCATTGCTAGTTGCTAGAGAACGAGGAGGATGTCATCTTCACAAGACTAGATCGAGTTGCAGTAATGTAAGGAGGCGACTAATACCACGAAAGAGTTTGAGATACAAAAGAAGATAGAAAGAATAGTAAGAACGAACAGATAGAGGAAGAAGATAATGGAGAGATTATTGGGATAGGTTGAATTTCCATCCACTGTAGTATTAAAGGAGTACATCGTTGAGCTATAAATAGTTGTTCTCAGTTGAACAACACAATAGTTAACTTATCAACTACCAGATTTAACAACCTATCCTAACTACCAAACGACATGGCACTATTGCAACCAATCATTGTTAACAACCTAACAAACAAGATAACGAACTAACAGAAAACCATTATCAATTGCAACATCAAACTGAGCAATATAGATGCTCGGTTGCTCGGTTGCTCCTTGTCTACCTACAAGGAATGAAACAAAATCAAAACCACAGACTATTAGAATGTTGGATTTTTCACTCATATTTGTTCAAATTAGATGGTCTAAAATTTTATTCTCAGTCACTAAAACATGAGGCTTATTATTTATTAATGTGGTAGTCTTTTTTTTGCAAAAGTAAATCATCAAATTCCATATGGTATTCACGGTATCATAACGTAAATTTTATTCTCAATTATGAAAACCTATTCTAAATTATTTATTATGGCATAAAGTCTTTGTTTGTTTATATGAAGTAGAAATTGGACGTCCAACTAGAAACAATAATGATGGATTGATGGCTGCCTTGAAAAATTATATGCAATAGAATAATATGGAAATTCAACTAAAACAAGCACCAAGAAGTTTATTGCCTTGCATGTCCAGAGCTATAATGAGACTAACCTCATGTTGTTTAGGAATGTTCCTCTTCGAATGCCTTTAGGTTTTCAAAAAAATTGATCATGTTAATCCAACACAAGTATTTGCTAGTACTTGCAGCAGAAAAGAAGAATTCTATATTTCATAATAACCAAGAAATTACATTCTCCCATATATATATATATATAGAAGAATCCATACTTGGAAACCTAATAAACGGATAACCTAAACTTCTATGTGAAGATCCATCTACTCTAATACTTTTCCTTAAGCTAGAGAATGTAAGCCTATCATACTTAGCTTGTTTTACAATGAATGATAGTTATTGGAAACACTACTTTGGTGAAAACGTCTGCTAATTGAGCATGGCATTCCTGATGAAATGGCGATCAACTTCAATACACTTTGTTCTTTCATAAAATATTGAATTACTTGCAATGTATATAGCAACTTGATTGTCACAATACATAAACATAGGCTTATCAAGGGGAAACCCAATCTCTGTCAATATAGAGACCTTATCCACATCAATTCAACACTAGACCGAGATACAACATTTTGTTTCCGTCTCTTCGAAGTGACCATATTACCTCCAACAAAGGTGCAATAAGCAAAAGTAGACTTTCTATCTTCTTTGTCACCTACATAACCTGAATTAAAATAACCAACCATCATGAGATGCCTACAACACTTCTAATGTAAACATTTTCCAAGAGCACTCTTCAAGTAAGACAAAATGCGTAAAGAGGCCTTCTAGTGTACCAATTTGGGATTATACATAAACTAACTAATCACTCCCACGACAAAGGTAATATCTGGTTGAGTTACAGTAAAATATATTAGTTTTCCAACCAATCGCCTATATTGCCCAGCATCCTCCAACATTTCAGAAGACTCATCCCACAAATCACAACTAGGGTCAATGGGAGCTTTTCAGCTTTACAAGCAAGTATCCCCATTTCCTACAACAAGTCAAATACATATTTCCTTTGAGATAAGGCAACTCCATTCTTTGCATGAGCAATCTCAATCCCAAGAAAATATCTAGGCTTCTTCAAATCTTTTGTCACAGAGTGCTTTTTGAGGAATTCTCTGATTTTCTCAATCCTAACGCTATCACTGCCAGTTACAAGAATATCATCTACATAAATTGTCAAAATGACACAATGTAACGACCCAAGTCGTCACTATCACAAATACATTAGCTCAACTAAATTCAACATAATTAAATGCTAAAATATAGGAAACTAAAGGCTAATTAATGTATCTACACTACTAAGAACCTGCAGTGAATGGTTAGGAGACTCCAACTATGTGCACTAGGGACCACAACTGCTACTTGTCTGCATGTACAACCAAAAACCACAAGAAAACGCGTGAGTGACTAGAAAAGTCACCCAACACGCATTCCACAGAAAAACACCGAAAACAAAATCAAGCTTTTCCCTTTTTAAAATCATTTTATCATCACCAGACTCCAAATCTATTTTTAAAACCATTTTGCCTTTTCTTTTGAAGTTATAAGAATACCAGAAATCATCCATATAACAAAATTGGGCCCTACAGGCCGACATTGCCAAAACACAGGTCATATTCGCCAAAACCTCAAGCACAGGTCATATTGGTCAAAACCACAAGCACAACTCTATTGGCCAAAAAACAATCACAACACTATTGGCCAAAAACCAATCACAGCTCTATTGGCCAAAAACCAATCCTACACTAAGTCGTGTTGCTCGACATCAAGCAACCAACTTTGGTCACAAGCAGCCACCGAGGTGTACTACAATGTCATGGATCCACCACCCTACAAGGAGCGAATCCTTCTTGAAGTCCTCCCACTTGAAGGACCCTCAGGGAGCTAACCCTACTTGGGAAAAGCTGTGTTGTCACTCAGGACGACACCAAGAGCGAGACACATGCACTACCTACACTGGCTAGTACCACAGGATCTGCCCTCTCGACATCCTTCACTCGGTACCCAAACAGTGGGAGCATCGTACCTTCACACTTGACGGTACCTTGAGCCTCAGTGTTCGGTGACAATTGGAGTATCATACCTCTAGGTTTAGACGATACCTCAACCCGCAAACATCAACCTCAGTCTCGTGAACGACAATCCGAGAGTTTCATATCTCCGGGACCCAACGAAACACTTGCTTATAATATATTGGTCTCCAACCTCAACCTGGGTAACACGCTCGACTAACCAAGAATGTCGTCACATTCCCTTGTCTAGGCAACACAACCCCACGATATCGTGGTCTACACACAAGAGCCACGAAAAACGCTTTTCCAAACAAGATCTCGATTTCTCAAAAATCCTTTTCAAAACCATTTTCATACACCCAAGATCTCTATAAAATGGCCACGCTAAATAAACATCATCAAAACCACAATATATATATAACCATGATAGTCCTTAGATCACCATGTCAACAAATCACATTAAAAGCCCCATTCGAAAAGACTACGGTAAAACCACTTTAAAATAGAGCAGATACCTGATTTAGTAAACCAAAAGGGAACGGTCGATCGATCCTAGCTCAAGGCACTAATTCGACAGATCGAAAAGCCAATGGTTGATTAAAAATCCCTAATTCGACAGACCGAAACAAATCGATCAATCGAACCAAGTCCTAGGTCCATACCAAGATCAAAACCGACAAACTAAACGGATTTGGTCGATTGAGTCCTATGTCAAGGGGACCATTTGGGAGCAAAAACGACACATCGAACCAGAATGGTATGTCGATTTCTATGATCATAGAAAAACAACTCGAGCCCTAAACCCAAACATTGCCCGAATTGGGAGTGAAGGGCGGTCTCACCACAAGCAACTACAAAATTCACAAAAAGCAAGAAATGTAGGTGTGACCATACCGAAACCGACCTTTCGCGGCGAGGGAACGTGCGAAGGACCGAGAAGGTCACAACGAAGATGGTAAATCCAAGGAAGGACACTTGACTCGAAGCCACCGAAAAAAAAACAAAAAAGAAAACGATAAGGACAAAACAGAGTCACCACCTAATCTTTTAAAAGCTGGAAAGACGAGGAAAACCGAATGCGATAAAACGCACGAAAAAAATAATGCGAAATGAATACAAATGTATGCATGAATGTGTGTGCATGCTCTGTACCTAATGGATGCAACACATTGGTCATTGTGGGCCAGAAAAAGGGTAAGGACTCCTGTTACGCATGGGGAAGGTATTAGGCACCCCCATGCGCCCAAGAAATCAGTCTTTCTAGGCTTTCGCTCGCTCGTGTGTTGCCGAATGCAAATGATCATGTATACTTGCTAGGTCTAAGATGGATGTATGCCATATACTATGTTGATGTGAATGAAGTGCAAGGGGCGAGAATGATATGACCTAAGTGTGCTCAGAAACGCTATGTGAATCCTGAACCATCGGTTAAAAGCATCCGACATAGTAATCGTCATCGCCCCTAAATGCAAGTATGTCATGACGCATGATGTGAATTTCATAGTACATGAGTAGGATTTGGGGCAAGGTTATATAGTGATATGAATGTATGTGATTAAATATGAAGTGCTAAGAGTGAGCAATGTGGTGTATCATGCATGATGGTGTAAGTCATAAGCATGATTAATGTAGATTTGAAATGCATGAGATGTAAGTAGGCATGCTAGGGTTTATGCCTAGATGCATGGGCGTGAGGTGTAAAAATGGGTGGAGCAAGTAGGTAAGGACTTAGGCCAGTTGCCTGTTCTGTCCCTGGTTGACTCACACATGTCCACCACCCAAGTTTGTCGCGCAATTGGGGTGCACATGCCAGTTATAGAATAGGGTAGCAAGCTAGTGACCTTCGCCCCACTCCCTGATTGTACGTGGTGGTGCAAATGGCTAGTTAAATGCATGGAGATCTAGAATATACTAACATGAATAGATACATGCTATGGATTAGGTCCTGTGATGCATGGATATGCGATGGACAAGTGAATGCAAGAGCTTAAATTGACAGCCTGTTTTGTCCATGGCAAAACCGCACGTGTCGCACGTGCAACCACGACACACATGCTGGAGACAGAATAGAGTTGCGAGCTTCGTTGACTTGCTGACCCTAATGCTGTGGCTCTAAAATGAATGCCATGCATGCATGAGCTTGAGGGGGTGCTAGGGAATGTTCCTACATGCTTGGATGCAAGAATGGTCTAGTGGATGCCTCTACTCGCCTACATCGCCGGAGATGGGTTCCAACGTTGCCTGAGGTGGAGGAGATGACGGAAATGGTCGGAATGCATGGTAAAATGAGATGCAATCATGCAAGGGATGACATGGTAGAGATGTTGGATGAAAAACAAGGATAGGCTTGCATAGCAGGGGAGAAGATTACCTGCAAGTGGTGGGTTTTCCTCTCCGGCAGCGGCTCGTGGCGGTGTTCTCTGGGCTATCAACGCTCGACGGTTGCGGAGGCGGGTCCAAAGGGATGTGGTGATGCTAGTGGAAGATTTGGTGTTGAAATGCAGGGGCTGGTATGGCGTTGGTGGCTTGGGTGTGTTGAACGAGTGTTGGAGGTTGATTTTCGGTCGGCAATGGAGGTGGTTGGCCTGGGGAGTGCTTCGGCGAAAGGGGAGGCTCTGCTGGAGGTAGGACGGATATGCCTCGACGAGAGGGGAGGCTCTGTCGGAGGTTGGATGTCGCGCTTCTTCTAGATGGCCAGAAAACGGAAGAATGGTTGGAAATAGGTGGCTGGCTGTGGTGGTTGCTCGGGGATGGCTAGAGCTAGAAGTTGGGTTCCAGAGGGGCCAGCGATCCAAGAGAGGCAAGAGAGGCAAGAGAGAGAGCTTGTTCTACTGGGGAGGTGTAACCATGCCGGCGAGGAGATTCCGCAAATGAATGCGAAATCGGACGGCAAAATCACGTCGAAAAAAAGTAAAATAAAAGGAGTCGCCACCTAATCTATTATGGAAGACAAGGAAAACCATAACATGAAAAATCATGCAAAAATAATAAGGACAAGTCTACGAAAACCAAAAAAATGTGGGTAAGGATCCCTGTTACGCACGAGGAAGGT
>JAMKQA010010371.1:0-10250 GCA_024699735.1 Posidonia australis
CCACATGGGTCCCAAAACACAAGCAGATGCACAGAAAGCCAGCCACAACCACACACAGCCAAGAAACAACAGATTATCCATTAATAAACCATTAAACACAATATTACAAATAATACATGGTTTATTAAAAAAATGGATAATCAGGCCTTTATGTTACAGTTCATCCCAATTGATGGGGTTGGGATGTTTGAGTTAGATGCTTGCTGCTGGTAGAATGGTTGCTGATAGTCATTGATGAGCTACTATGGAGCAATCGACTCATGTTGTAGGGGAGGTGCCTGGTGAGGATGATAGCTTGGCAGCAGCTGGTTGCCAACTGCTTGGTGCTTGAAGAACAAATTGACTTACTCTCGGTACTCGCCATGTTGGAATTGAAATTGCTCTTGAAACAAGGGGTTGGCCCTTGTTCTGAATCCTCCATTGGGTGTATTACCTTGCCTTTGATGATCTGTGTTCGACAATGGATTTCAATGCTATCCCTGGTGTAGATCGTCAGGGATGTGGTCTGCAACAGGCCATCATTGTCTTTCATCAAAGTGGGGTGGCTCTTGGAGATGAGTCTTGGGTTGTTGGGATGCCCTTGTTGAGTCAGGTGCATCATTGTTTAAGAATTGATACATGGACTTGTAATGGATTGAATCGAGATCCAGTGCCTCTTCGATGATGGGGTGATAGATGATGAGGGTTGACTCCTCTCCTGACATGCTTGTTGTCTCTGATCTATCTGCATGTGGCTGCTCAGCCTTAGTAATCTGGTTCATCTTGGTGGCTTGCTAGAGTGTGTGCTTCTCTGAAGTATAGAAAGCTCCAAATCCAGCATGTAATATAGAACACTTGAAATAAGGTGTTCAATGTAAAACACTTGTAGAAGAAGCGTTCAATGTAACACACCCTAAAATCGACGTTTAATAGTCTAGGCTTTGATTTTTCTTTTGCCCTTTTTTGCTCCCCTTTTTTTCCCCTTTTTCCCTCTATTTTTTCCTTTTCTCTCTCTTTTTCTCATTTTTTCCTCTTTTTCCTTTTTTTCTTTCTCCCTTTTTCCTTCTAGAAAGGTTTACATAGATTACAAAAGGTTTGTTGGCTAATACAAGTCTCTAAAAGAGAAATTCAAATCACAAATGCCCTCCTTATCTGCCTAGTTCAAATATTGTTCCTGTGGCACTTATCATTCAACATAAATACACTCGAGAAAATCAATAGAAAATTCACCCAATATGTTAAACATTGGATATTGGTTGTTCAACGTAGAATGATGCTTTCTATGCATTCAACATCCTGTTTCAGGCAGCTGTACAGAAGCACTTTCAGACAACGATTAAGGGTTTAATTTTTATAGTTTTCTCTTTGATTTAGTGCTTTTAACACTTGCATTGCTCTTTGGGTGCCTAGATTTGGGTAAGGTCTCTTCTAGTGGTTATTTATGGCTCCTCACACAATAGGACAAAATTTCACTTTTGAGTACTGCCCCCTTACCTCAACTCCTGAGGGTCTTTGAGGGAACCTGAGCACACTTAGATCCCTACCTCGTAGAGGCAGAGTTTGATGTACTCAGGATTAGGCAGGTCACTAACGTATCAAACAAGCAAACCAAAGCAAAACATAGAAGGAGGGAGAGGAGAATGCAATTCTAAACTTAGGATTCTAATTTATTTTTACAAGAATCAAGGGAGGAAAGAGTGATTCTTGCAAAAACAAATGACAACACAAACACCTCTCCTAAATCCTTGCAACAGGGGTGCTCGGGACTTAGGTGGTTATTTGCGTAACCCAAGATATGACTCAAGAAAAGATAGTTCTCGTGAGGACCAAATCAAGTCACACAAAAATCATTTTTTGATGTTTGGTTTTTTGAAAAGCACCTAAAGCTTAAGGCTTTAGTCCTTACAGCAAAGCCAATCATGCCACACCTTAGCCTTTAGGTCAATTATGAAAAGAAAATAGAAAGAAATTTTGAACACATGAAGGGATTCTATTTAGAACTGTTGAACGTTGGAACTGTGGTGCTCAATGTTGAACAGCCAGATACAGTCGTTTAACAAACTAACAGAAATTTTTCAAAAAAAAAAAGGCTTTGTTTTTACTCAACCACTCCTACTCCCGAGAATCAAAAACTAAAGGAGGGGTGATTGCATGCAATTTTAAGCCTATGAAAGCTAAAACAATCAAGAGATCATGGTGCCTCAAAACACTATGAGGAATTTCACCACAATCCCAAAATCCGAGAAAAGAAAAGAAAATTGCAAGGGAAAAAGAAGAAGAAAGAAGAGGAACTTCTCACCTAGCACAAGGGCACGTTTAGTCGTTCCATTGTGATTACTAGTTTGTAGATGCAGGATTTTTGGGAAATGGGATGCGTTCAAAGAACTTGGTGCCTTTTGTCACTTCCTGCCACTTCACTTGTGTCCCTTGGTCTATATCAAACTTCTTCCCTCCACGTAAGTTGAAGGCAATGTGATTGCCACTCTCGGCTCACTGCTAGCTGGCCCTCGAGATGCTTAGGAAGATGTGGATGCTATGGGTTCAGCTACTTTAGGACAGCGCCAGTACTACTACCTAAAGGTTCCCTTATTGGTGAGCTCCTTCTTCTTCTTTCCCCCGCAAAACAAAGTCAAAATCACATGCATTAATAAAGTGTAGTAGTTGACTCTAAACGGGCCAAAATTATCATAAATAGGAAAATAAAAGACACTTACCAGAGGGTTTTTATCCCCCCAGTTGTGACCAAATATGAAATGTCTAACTATAATAATGAAATGCAATATGAAAATGCTAGAAAGAAAGAACCCCCTTATAGATGGAATGTGAAATGTCGATGCAATGTAATCAGAGCCAGAGCTAGCAGAAGACTTATGCTCAGAAGCTTTCTATTCTTTCTCTTAGGATAATTTCCCCCTCCCCTGGATAATCTTTGGATAATTTCTGGATAATTCTTGACTCCTCCTGGCTGGGAGGGGTTCCTACCTTTTTATAGGGGTGTGGAAAGGTCTCTGAATGGTAAGGCTTTCAGAAAAGGAAATTTTAGCAAGGAATTTCCATCTTTGAAGTGTTGAATGCCCAAAAGAAGGCATTCTATGTAGAACACCCATAAGTGACCATTCTATAAACATAGAATGCCAGAAATTGGGCGTTCTACACCCTTTCAACATAACCTGCCAGCCTGGAGTGGATAATCATCAATTAATGGTAGATTGAGGCTTGATTAGGCCCTAATTAAGCCCAGACGAGATTGACAGACACCTAGGAATGGTAACAAATCAAAATTCAAATTTTGCCTGATTAACTCATAATTCATGCATATTTTATTCCCATATTTATCTATTTTGTCTATAAATAATGCTATTCAAGGTGTTTTATGTAAATTTCTCAAGAACCTAAGGACTTGAAAGAATCTAAAAAAATAAGGGGAAAAAAATAATTATGCTAGGAAAGAAGAGATTTTTGAATGAAAAATTCTAGAGCTACGTCAAGAGCTCAAACATACATTTTCCACTGCCTATATACTAGAAAAATGTCAGTCAACAAGTGGAAGAAGTCATAGAAGATCCTGAATAACGTGGACGCCTCCCAAGCATCCAAATGCAGATCTGGTGCCTCCCATGCGCCTACACAGATAGTTTTGACTCGATCTTCTTTGGGTAGGATTCTCACTTGAAATGGAAAAATTTAATTAATGGAAAAACAAAAATCTCAGTTTATTCATTGTAATGATTCATCACTGAATGCAATAATTGTTTGTCAAACTGAATTTCTTTTAAATCAATATTAACTATTAAGAGAAACTAATAATTCATTGTATGCATTGTAATATTTCACCACTAAATTCATTTAGTATTGATACAACAGATTTTCCTCTCAGATTTAACTGGTATACAACAATTCTGATACATTTTGTAACATCCTGAACCTTAACCTTCCTACTTAATCATGATTAATAATAATTAATTAGTGATTAAGTTACTTTAGTGAAGGTTACCGGCTATGGTGTGAGGTGACCCGTGGATTTATGGGGTTGAAGATGGAAGAATGTAGGATGCCACAGTGTCGTCGAGATCCTAATTCGGGAGTTATTCTACAAATATTGGGTTTATGAAGTATTCCTTCCTTCTTTAGGGGTGTTTTGCGTAAAATTTGCATAAAAAGTTAATTAAAAATAATAAAAGAGAAGGCGGCTCATGCATCATAAGGAGAAGGGGTGGTCAACTATCGCTGCGTGCATGGGCTTTTGAAAAAAGAAAGAAAGAGAGAGAGATGAGAGAAGGGAGAAGGCTCAAGAAGGGGAAGCTAAGGGAGGAAAAAATGGAAGGAAGGAGGATCAGGGGAGGACGAGGACTGAGAGAGGGGAAGAGAAAGAAGACAAGAGGGTTGGCTCGTGCATGGGAGGAGAAGAAGAAGAAGTAGTAGGAAAAGTGAAGAGGAAGAGGAATAAGAAAGAGGTACATATCCTACCTTATGCTCTTGATTTCCTTTGTTTAGCTTAAGATTCTTGCAAATATGTTGTAGAGGATGATTTGTGAGCATGGAAGAGATTTTTATGATTTTGGTATGATTTTAGTGTATTTTTCGAAGAATATTCAGAAACAGCCACAGACGAGTCATTCTGAGTTCCTCTACTTCAATCTTCAATAACTCGAGCTACAAGTATTGGATTTGCATGATTTCTATTGCATTTGAAAGTAGACTCAAAGATCATTCTTTTGGTAGCTTATTTGTAAATTTTTGATATCATGCAAAGATTGAGAACGCATTCTATTAGGTCAATCTGAGTTTCAGAGCTTCAATCATGTATATCTTGAATTATATGTATTGGATTCGAATAATTTTTCTTCCATGTTAAAGTAGACTTAAAAATCTCCATTTAGGTATATTATTTACCATTTTAAATGACCCATGGAGAGAGCAGCAAGGGTTGCAATCCGAGTAACCCATCTGGTTGCCACACTCAGTAACAGTGTGCCATACTAGATTGGGTCTTTGAGCTTATAACTTGTATATCTTGAGATGAGTAATGGATTGGCTTGATTCTTGTTCCATTTGAAAGAAGACTTAGAGATCTTTGTTTTGGTAGCTTATTTTTTAATTTGCATTCCCAGATGCCAGTTGATGTGTAAAGTCTAACAACCCATTTAGAAAGCCAGTTTGAGTCTCAGAGCTTCCAGCTTGTATATCTTGAGTTTTGGGTATTGGATTTAGATGATTTTTGTTCCATGTTAAAGTCAATTCAGTAATCTTCATTTCGGTGTATTACTTGTAATTTCCATGGCCTGTGGAGAGATTAGTGAAGTTTACAAGTTTGAGTGACCCATCTGTGTTCTCTGTCTGAAAACTTCTTAAGTTGGTTGTTGTTAAGCTGTTGGGTCCCTTTGCTTTGATCAAATGTAACTTGAGCTATACATGCTGGATTAGAATGATCCTTGCTCCATTGAAAAGTAGACTCAAAGATCTTTATCTCAGTAGATTACTTGTTAATTTTCATGCCCTATAAAGATACCAACTATTGAGCAAAGATTGGAAAACCCATTCAGTAGGTCAGCCTGTGTTCTAGTGCTTCAATCATGCATATCTTGAATTATAAAGATTGGATTTAAATGATTGTTATTCCATGTTAAAGTAGACTTACAAATCTTCCTTTTAGTATATTACTTGCAATTTATCGTGGCTTGTGGAAGAATTGGTGAAGAACCTAATTCAACCAATCCAAAACTAGTTTCTGCTCTATTTTATGCAGAACCTGGGTCGTAGCAGACTGGCACACCAGATTGGAGCACCAGGCAGGCGCACCTACACTGGCAGTGTGGCTAGCCTTGGTTGTTAAGGAAGCGCTTACATGAGATACCCTTGGTTTAATCATGATTCATATGCTAAATAAGGATGTATTAAACATAGTGTTTGTGTTTTCATTGTGTTTTCCGTGTGGGCATGTAGTGTAGAGTTTTGTAGTGATTTAAGGAATGAGTTTTGAAAATGTTTTGAAAATAATTCCGAGAAATGGTTTGAAAATGGTTTTTCATGGAAGGATCCTTGTAATGAAAAATATTTTTGAAAATATTTTCGAAAAAGGAAATGCATGCTTTGAAAAAAGTTTTCCGTGATTTTTGGTCAAATCCACGTGGCGGTAGAGTCATAGCCGATTGAGGGTATAGAGCCTTCATGAAATCGGTATGAGTTCTACAACGTGGTTGCCAACAACAGACATGGGTGAAAAAGACCGTGGCTCTTTGAGGTATTGTAGGGCCCGAGTGAAAGAAACCGGTCCACCCTCTTTACCCAGTGCTGACTGGGTCTAGGGTTGTGAGTCCCTAGGTCTTCGAACACCAAGGGATGTCGTGAGGACATATCCCATGCATGTTTGTGTGACCTAAGGGTCATAGCTGTGTGAGGCCTACGAGGCCATGGTGAGTAGACTCCTGCACGGGGTGGTTCACATGGTCGTGTAGTAGGGTCGGGGTTGGTGCCCCGCCGATTGCTTTTGGCCAGGTCTGTCGCCAGTGGCTAGGGTGACGCGATGAGTTTTGATGGACTGTGTGTGCTTGGTTTGAGCTAGAACTCACATTTGATTCTGTGATTTTAGCCAAGTTCTAGCTTTGTTGAGACTTGTGTTTGAACTAGTTTCCAACCATGATTTGGTTATAATTGAGTTGTGTGTTGGTTGTGTTTTTGGCTAGAATTTAGTTGAGGATTTGCTTTTTAATGTATAAAAGTGATTGCAAAGTTGCATGGAATTTCAAAGAAAATGAAAAGAGTGTTTTGAAAAGGCATGATATGAAATATGGCTTTTATATGGATTGAAATTGAGATTTTGTTTTTGGGTGGCACTTCAGTGCAGCTGTGAACTTCATTGGTAGACGTAATCATATCAAGTATGCATAAAGGTTTTGAAAAAAAACATGCAAATGGTTTTTGAAAAGAAAGCAAAGAACATGATTTCAAAAGCATTGCTTTAAAGGACTTGTGGCATGTTGGGCAATGATATATTACCCAGTTGTGGTGTTGCGGCGTCCCAAAGAGAGAGATGCTGGAGTTGTGTGTGTGTGGGGGAGGGGGTGGGTGGGTGGGGTGTGTACTGAGTGACTTTTTTCTGGTCACTCATGCGTGTTTGTTTAGTGTTTTCCTCAGGTGCAGGATAGGAGTAGGAGTTTTTAATGCATGTGAAGCTGGAGTCAGTCGACCACACATCATGACATCTAGGTAAGTATTTAGTTTAATTTAATTCAATTAATAGTATTTAATTTATGATGCTTATGTTGGACTTAATTGTAGATTTGATGTAAGCAATGTTTGAAAAAAAAAAGGCTAGGAATTTGGGATAATGACTTGGGGACTGAGTCGTTACAAGTGGTATTAGAGCACTAGGTTAACTATGAGCATTAGCCTAGGGATGTCTGGTCGATGGCTCTGTAAATTACACTTGCACCTAGCTTATTATTCCTTTGTCTGGTTGTAGTGTTCTAGGCAAAACTCAATGTTGGAAGGTGAGGATTGGAGGACTTTGTTAGAGAATGAGAATAAATGAGTCTTGTCGCCAGAAGTGAGGTACATCTACTATGCGTACTGCTCGGCCTGGTGGGAAAGGCTACTAGAAGATAGGGTATGAGAGAGAGATACCCTGAATTCCTTTAAGAGAGTTAGGTGTCCTATGATAGCCGACCAGAAGATGTATATACCTTGCCAACGTACATGGTTAGGTAGTTTAGTGTTGCTTTGGGAGAGTGAGGTGCAGTAGTTATCTACCCTCTAGAAAGGCTTCCTAGGAGCTTTGATATTTATTGTTGTTGTTTGCTATGCTTGTTCTTGGCTACTTACCATTGTTTGTAATTCATTGTTTGATGTTGTTGCTCCTATTTGATGAGTTGTCATTTGCAGTCCTTGCTTGTGGTTGTTATTGTTATTATTTGTTCTTGTATCGGTGCGGAGGATGTCTGTAACTCCGTCCTCCTACTGTCACATCTGAGTAAAGCAAGAAGCTTCTCAGATGTATATTGTTTGTGTCCTTGTGTGGTTTTTAGTTGTCGTGGTTGGTCTAGTTATGGTTTGGGGGATGCATGGAGTTTTATCCTCCTATTGTTGCTTCTGGGCAACATAGTGACTCTCCAGATAGTTGCTGTTGTTTGTTGTTGTCTCTGGGTGATCAATGAGTCCCCAGATAGCTGTTGTTGTTTGTTGTTGTTTTTAGGAGACATAGTGGTTCCCAGATAGTTGTTGTTGGTTGTTTGGTTCTGGGTAACTTGAAGAGTCTCCTAATAGTTGTTGCTTGTTTCACTGTTGTTACTTGGTTATTTGTTTCGGGGAAGCTTAGTGATCCCCAGCTGGTTACTGCTAGTTTGGTTGTGTTTGGGGTGCCTTGTTTGGATGCCCAGTTTGGTGCTACTTAGTTGTGGTTTGAATGGCTTGATGCCATTTGAGTGTGGAGACTTTTTCTCAAGTGTGTTTTCTTCTAGGGTATCCTGTTAAGGATGCTCAGTTTGTTGCTGTTTGGGGTATCCTGATGAGATACCTAGTTTGTTTCTTGCTTATTTTTCTATTTACGGGTGGATCAAACAACATTATACTGTTCGATCTGTGGAGAACCATTCTCTCGTATTCTCCTTTGGTGCAATCTTGACCAGGATGTGCATCAAAGTGGCACAGCAGAGGCTGGTAGGCACAGCAGAGGCTAGTAGGCACCTGGTCATTTTAGTGCTTTGTTGTGTCTACTCGAGAAGCTCAGGATGTTTTGCGACCCAAGAAGACACAACTGTGGGCTATGGTTAGGGATTTTGTGTCCGAAAGGGACTCCCAACCATGGAGTGGTGATGTTCGACTTGCGAAAAGTCATGTTTTTGGCTTTGGAATTAGACTTGAGTGAGGCAAGGCAGTGTAATCAGACATAGTTCAGCCTAATGGTCCTTGAGTTTTGCGAAGCATCGTAATGCTGGTTGCTTGAAGTTGTAGGGTGGACATCCAAAGTTTGGTATCGTCGACCCTTCGTCCCTAAATTTCGGAGACGAAATTTCCTTTAAGGGGATTAGGATGTAACATCCCGAACCTTAACCTTCCTACTTAATCATGATTAATAATAATTAATTAGTGACTAAGTTATTTTAGTAAAGGTTACCAGCTATGGTGTGAGATGACCTGTAGATATGTGGGGTTGAAGATGGAAGAATGCAAGATGCCACAGTGCCATCGAGATCCTATTTAGAGAGTTATTCTACAAATATTGGGTGTCTGAAGTATTTCCTCCTTCTCTAGTGGTGTTTGAGTAAAATTTGCATAAAAGTTTATTAAAAATAATAAAAGGGAGAGGGCTCATGCATCATAAGGCGGAAAGGGGGTGGTCAACTATGGCTTCATGCATGGGCTTTTGAGAAAAAAAAATGAGAGAGATGAGATGAGAAGGGAGAAGGCTCAAAAAGGGGAAGCTAAAGGAGAAAAAAAAATGGAAGGAAAGAGGATCAGGGGAGGAAGAGGATTGAGAGTGGGGAAGAGAAAGAAGAAGAGAGGGCTGGTAGACGTGTAAAATGGGCCGAGCCTAGCTAACCTGGCCTAAAAACTGCTTGGCCCTAATGGACCTGGACTAGGTCAACCCGACCCGTCCATAAAAACTGGCCGGGCCGTGGATAAAAACCCCCCGACCCGACACGGGCCACGGCCCGCTAATGGGTCGGTCCATGGACCGATCCGTGTTGGGCCAGTCTATAGATTTTTAAATTAAAAAAATTTATTTATTATTAAATAATTAATGTACAAATTAAAAAACTTGAAAAGATATTAAACATTTTACATTAACAATTAAATTAAAAAAATTATTTATGATTAAATAAATGAAATTTACATTAATATCCTATATACATTAAAAAACAATAAAAACTTGAAATTTACATTTTTACATTTACATCAGATATTCTGATATTCAACAATTTACATTTTTTACATTTACAATTATTACATTAATATATATTAAAAAATTTACAAAAGAAATTTATTCATATTTTTTATTTTGTAGCAGAAGCTCCCGTCCCTATTGAAGTTGTTCTCTCTTCGTCTTCTGATTCATCATTTAAGTTTAAATTTTGTAGACGATCAACTGCATCATACCAATCTTTCAAGCAGACAGAAGTTTCTACAGATTTTTCTAATAATTTACATATTCTATCACTTAAAACTCTCTTTTTTTTTGCAAAAAAGGCAGACTCCGACGCCACAGTAGATGCCGGAATCGTTAGTAAATCTTTAACCATCCTAGAAACTATAGGAAACCTAACAGCAGTACT
>JAMKQA010010372.1:0-11038 GCA_024699735.1 Posidonia australis
TGCGAGGACGAAATATTCCATAATCACCAATTATGATTTGTGAATTTTAAAATGGAATAAGGTAACAAAAAAACTATACACCTAGTCGTTTTGTTTTAGTTGTACATATAGAAAGTCACTACCAAAGTTTTAGGGCTTTTTCTCATTCTGAAGCATTATTATGTAGTAATATACTAAGTTGAGTTCACAAGGGTCTTGGCTAATTTCCATAAAAAAGGGAGTCATTGGTAAACTATAAACCTCAAGAGTCTTGAATATATTATTTATAGGCCTAAACAAACAATTAATATAACACCTAGTTCTATCATGCATTTCATTCAGTTATTCATATAGTAGCCAAGGAGTTTTGCACATCTTCTGGAGGTTTAAAAAATACACTGTCAACAACATATTTTTTTTTGGGAATGGTAAGTAGTATTAGATATCTATCCTAAGGAAAAATATTCCAAGGAAATCAGGAGTTCAGAGTTCACAAAATAAAACACAGAAAGAGTAAATACAATGTTCATGCCATAAGTACAGACCAACCAACGGAGCTGGCAATTTAATGTTCGGTTATCATAAAAATACTATTAACACTACTGCCCCATGTCATCAGCAGCAGCAGTCTGTTGTAAGATGGAATCAGTAGTAGGGGGAGGAGCATCTGAAGAAGCTGTATGATTCTCAGTCCAAGCAGCTTTCATAGAAGATAATGAATTCCTCAGATCCTCCTTCTCAAACCCTAGTGAAAGAGAATCTAACAATTGTCCCATTAGTCCAATGATATCGGAAATAATAATATAAGAAGGTTTAAAAGAACCACAAAAAATTCTGCTGTTTCTTTCATTCCAGGTTACCCAGAGAATAACTTGAATCAAAACATACCAGTTGCAGTAACTTAAATAAAATTTAAGCGCAGGTTTATGCTAAAATAAGTAGCACAGGTTATAAAAGCCAGGGTATAATTGAGAATATAAGAAAAACTGCCAAATCTGGGAAACATATTCACAGAACATAAATAAATGGTTATTAGATTCAACATTTAGGTTGCAAAAAATACAGTTTGGTGGGCCGACCCAACCTCTTTTTGCCAAGTTCTCCTTAGTGAGATTCTCATTGTGAATAACAAGCCATGAAAATAATTTAACCTTGAGCAGGACCCAGGTCTGCCATACTTGCTCAAAGAGATTGAATCTTAATCCATCATCATTCAAAACATTATAACAGGATTTAACAGAGTAGTTAGAAGAAGAAGGGTCCAGGATATGACATCCCTCTCCACCCTCAGTGGAGTAGATTGAATAATATGTACCAGCATATCGAGTTGAAGTTGCAAGATATTACACTCATTTAGCTGGACTTTAGAATGATCAATCAACTTATTAAAGTTTGTTCCAGAAATCTCACAGATTTTATTAACAGAGGCTTTCCTCCATCTACAAATAGAAAAGAGTTGAGGAAGTAGATGCTTTAATTTTTTGTCATTCCACCATACGTGTTCCCAGAATAAGATATCTTCCCCATTGCACAGGTGGTGGGAAGAGAAGCAATTAACAATATCAAAACTGCTTTTGAGGCAAAGCCATAAAGGGGAGCAATAGTTAGTGGAAATATTTAAAATCGCCCTAGGCCAAGAATGATGCATATATCTGACATTCACTAAATCTTTCCACATTGCTTGGCTATCATAGGAGAGTAATTGCCAAGCTAATTTAGATTTAAAAGCTAAACTAAAGTTTCTGAGGTTAATGATCCCCCAGCCATTTTGTTGTTTAGGTCTACAAAGTAAATCCCACTTAACTAAATGCATTCCTTTCCCGACAGAAGGATCTGACTTCCAGAGGAAGTTACTCCTAATCCTGTCAATGTCTTTCTCAACCTGCCTAAGCATGTGCAATACAGACATAAAATACGTAAGAATGGCTGATAAAACTGAGTTAATCAGTGTCAACCTGCCACCAAGAGAGAGAAAATGTGCTTTCCAGTGGGATAATTTGGAAGACAATTTCTCAAGAACAGGAGACCAGTCCCTACGCGTGGCTCTCCTATAATGAAGGGGTAAATCCAAGTAAGTAATAGGCAATACTGCAGACTTACAGCCAAGTAGTTTACATACATTATCAATTGAGTCTAGACCTACCTTAATCCCAGTAAGAGAAGATTTAGAGAACTTAATTTTGAGGCCTGAGCAAGATTGGAAGCAGCACAGAATGCGTTTTATATTCATAATGTTTTCAACACCATGAGCTAAGAATAAAATGGTGTCATCCGCATATTGGATGTTTAATACATGAGGAACCCCCATGTGGGAATTGGATGCCTTGAATAAGTTTGTGGCTTAATGCTAACTGTAGCATACGATTCAAGACATTGGTAGCAATAATGAAGAGTAAGGGAGATATGGGGTCCCCTTGTCTCAACCATTTGGTAGCTCCAAAGAAGCCGTGGGATGTGTCATTAAGTAGAATGTAAAATTTTACAGAAGAGATGCACATCTTTACCCAAGATATCTATTTCCCCCCAAAGCCTAATCCCTGCAGGCAATCAAGGAGGAATTCCCAATTAACCTTATCAAAAACCTTCTCGAAATCTAACTTCAAAATAAAGCTGGAAACCTTAGAGGAATTCATGAAGTGTAGAGTTTCCTGGGCTACCAGGAAACAGTCCCCGATAGAACGACCAGAGAGGAAGGCACACTGTGAATTGTCTATGACCTTGTTAAGAGTAGGGGATAGCCTGGAAGCTAGAGTTTTGGTGAAAATCTTATAAATGCTACTCACCAAACTTATAGGTCTAAATTCTGCAATTGTATTAGCTCCTAAGCGTTTGGGAATAAGAACAATAAAGGTCTGATTTAAGGGGGAGAAAGTATCTGGATCACTAGATGTGAAAATGTGATGAAAAATATGCATAATATCTTCTTTCAACAGATCCCAGAACTGTTGGAAGAAGAATATAGGAAACCCATCAGGTCCAGGACTTTTGTCCCCAGGGAGCCTAATTAAGTTTGCCTTAACCTCTTCCTCTGAAAATGGTACTTCAAGAGAATCAGGATCGAAGATCTTATTGGGAACCAAACGGTCACAGTTAAGGAAGACACTGGATCCTTCTTGACTGTTGAATTGCTGATAAAAATGTTTTTCAATTTCCTCTCTAATAGCCAAAGGGGATGTAATCATAATGGAGTCAACAGTAAGAGAGAAGATAGCATTATTTCGTCTATGAGAATTGACCACATTATGAAAGTAGGAAGAATTAAAATCTCCCTCTTTCAGCCATTGAATTCTGGATTTTTGTTTCCAGAAAAGTTCTTTTTCTTTTAAAAATTCAAAGTGCTTATCTCGCAAAGCTTGTTTCTCTCTCCAAGTCTCTTCATTTAGGATAAAATACTCTGCTAAGCAATCAATGTTTTGTATACAAGATTCAATGTCACTTAATAACTGATCTCTTTTCAGTCTAATCGGGCCAATCCAACGTTTTAAACTTTGCTTTAAGAATTTCAATTTATAAGTAAACCTAGCCAGAGGATTAGCTGAATAAAATAAATCTCTCGACTTCAGCTAGCAGTCCTAAATAAGAGATTGACATCCTTCAAAAAGAAGCCAGGATTTGAAGAATTTAAAAGGAGTCGAGTCCCAATTTTGCTTTACAGTGTTCAATATGATTGGGACATGGTCAGAAACTACTCTGGCCTTTCCAGAGCAGAAAAAGTTGGGATATTTGATCAACTAGGAAGTAGAGGCAAGGAAGCGATCAAGTTCGACCATCGTAGGTTCAGCCTGAAGGTTAGACCAAGTATAGGAACAGTTAATGGGGGAGAGATCCACCAGATTTTTACCATCGATAAAGTCATTGAACCTTGACATATGTGTAGAAATCCTAGGACAAGAGGAATGCTCGTGAGAGTATCTAATCAAGTTGAAATCTCTACTTATGACCTAATTTTCATTGACCACTTGGCTGAGACCTCGCAATTCCTCAATAAAATCAGACTTAAGTCTAGATACACAAAGTCCATATACTCCAGTGAGCCACCACTCAAAATTGTCCTCGAGTGATAGAAAGTGTAAAGAAAGGCAGTAAAGGCCCGGAAGGTGAGTCTTAAGGCTCATCTTTCTGTCGTCTCAACCAATCAAAATGCCTCCAGAAGCACCAGAAGAGGCGAGGTATAACCATAAAGTAATTTTCTTTCCCCCTAAAGCTCTAAACAAGACAAGGGTGTATTCATCTTTCTTAGTTTTAGAAATAATGAGGATGTCACATTTCTGTAATCTAACTAGATTACGAACAGCACGTGATTTAGAGCACGATCCTAAATCTCTAATATTTCATGCTGCAATGATCATTAACACATATTAGATGAACGAGAGGGGGGTCCCTCTCACAAGAGCAACTCTGATCCCTCAGGGAAATGAGATATTTCCCTTGATCGAGCCTAAGTTGGGAAAAAAAATTATGTGCCTCTGCATTGGTTCTAAGGGAAATACTGATCTTTCCACAAAACTCTTGAAAATGCTGATAAGAGTCCCAAGTCAAGGGGTCTAAGTCCTTATCATGCATATTAGCCATACATAAATCACAGCTAGAGTGAAGGGAGGCAGGCAAAGCATCAAAATTAGCAGGAATAACATTACGAGAAATATAATCTAAGGAATTCACAATGGTACCTGGGACGTGAATCGGAGTGTCTGGTAGGAGGGATGTGGTTCAGTGGGTTTCTCAGCCGTTACTTCCTTCTCCATACAATCATACAAAGCCAGAAGCTTCTTGAACTTTCCCACAGAAAGATTCCTGGCTCGAATCTCTGCTTGGACGAACTTAGATTCGTCGAGGGTAGCAGGAGTGTCATCTCCCTGGGAGCAGTCCATTTTGGTAGATAGGAAGGAAGAAGCTTTATACCATCCTTCCGAGACAGGGGGGTGGGAGAAGTTTTATTCCAACCTTCAGAAGTAGTAGGAGAAGGGGAAGCTTTGTACCAACCTTCAGAGACAGACGGGGTGGGGAGAATCCCCGCGGAACCAGGAGGAGGATCACTTGCATGTGGTAGAGATGAAGACCTAGTCCAAACATTTACCCCAGGTCTAGAGTTTTTCTCGGACCTATTCCCACACCAGTTCTTTGTAGCTTTGAAGGATTTCCTACTATGTGGGAGAGCTTTCTGATGAGTGACGGGAGAATGCCTAGAGGGCCAAGCAGCAGGGGTATGCTGAACAGGGGGGAAGGGTTGTAAATATCCCAACTAGGTCTGAACTTAACTGGATAAACAATACGACAAAAAGCATAGAAACGAGTATCAGGTAAATCTTTCCCGTGATGTAACAAAATACGGCACCGAGCAAAACTTTGTTGTTTTGCACGTTCAACAGAGAAATCCACTTCTAAGAGGTCCGCAAAGTCAGCTACCATACATCTAAAAACGTCCACATTCCAAAGGTAGCGTGGAATACCTTCTAGTCTGACCCACTCTGAGGATAAAGACCGCATTAGACTGTGGGATCCAATGGGTAAAAGAAGCTGAAACAGTTTGCAAGGAAGAACCATAGAGGTTCAAGGTGTCTATCTTTATCTTAGGGGAGGGGAATCTCAGGAGAAATTTACTAGGGACCCAATCCTTGACTTCGACCCCAGAAGCCAAGGGCCAGTGGGTCGCTATGTGGTGCTCGAGAAGCTCCTTGATTAGCTGCGTGGAGTGGAAAGACACTAGAGCACAGCAGGAGAGGGAGAGGAGAAGATCGCAGGTAGCCTCGGAAGGAGGAATGATGGTAGGGAAGTGAGGGGAGAGGTCCGCCATGCTTGGGGAAGGAGCGGCCCGTTTCCCATCCTGGAAAAATTTACATACAGCCACAGAGTGAATAGGAGAAAGACAGCGAAAATATAAACCCGAGTATTTACAGTTGCTCTTGATGTAGCCTAGAAGGCCACAGCCAAAGCAACGGCCGGAGGCTCGACAGAAGGTTACCAGGGGAGGGTAGGGCTTCCGATGATTCACCGTGGTCCACTCCACTGGCACAGCAAAGGAATGAGACTCTTTACTCCTTTGGTCAGGGGTAGGGGAGGCAAGGGGAGCAAAACGAGAATCAAAAGATGGGAGAAGGATAGAAGGATCCAGAATGTCAGAGGGTATCTCAGCGTCAGAAGATCGTGCGAGAGAGAGACCAGAACCGTCACTGGAAAAGGGGGGCGAGGGAGTCGTGCAGAAAGCGCTCGGAAGCGACTGGCAGGCGTCGTGAGTGACAGATAAGCGGCGCTTTAAATGACAATTGTCATAAAAGCACTCATTAACCGTAATGGAGTGGGATTACTCTGCCTCAATTTGAGCCTCGAGCCGTGTACGTGACTCCGAGTCGGGTTCGGGGAAAATCTGAGGCAAAGAAGCCAAGTGGACAGAAAACGGAAACGACAGGCAGTCGTCAAGAGAGGCAGGAAAGCTGCGCAATAAATGCCCGTTGTCAGAAAAGCTCTCATGAGCCAAAGCGTAGTGGGAGAGATCTGCGTCGACTCGGGACTCCAGCGCCGAGTCAGGGTCAGGGTTGGCACAAGGCTCGCAGGCATAGTTTAAAGCGTCGGACCCCCAAATAGTATCTAGATGTAGGTCCATGTTAAAAGGAGGCTTACAGTGTTCCCGCGGTAATACAGGAACACAAAAGGAAGAAAAGTTCCACACGGAACTCGATGCGGACTCTGCAGTGTCAGCGGGACTGACAGGGGCTGCAGGCTGCCGCCCGTCCGTCTCCGTCAAGGAGGTGCTAGGTTTCCAACCACCCACCGGCGGCAATCCGCCAGACATCGCCCTAGTGAAGACCACTGGGTCAGAAGGAGAGGAGAAGGGAGAGAAACTCTCCATGTCCGGGGGGCAGACCGAAGAAACGGCCACCACCGAGGAGCAAGCCTCGATATCACCGGATAGCCGTCGCAAGGACAGAGACTCCACAGGAAGAGTCTGAACAAGATACCTAGAGTAAGATCTCGCAAAAAACTCGACAGTGAACGGAAGATTTCTCCAACCAAACAAGAGGGGAACCATATCCAAGCTTAAACAACAGAGATTCAAATCCATAAACCAACTAAAATGTAAAGATTTAACATGCATAAAACAATCCACAGTTAGATCTAGATTAACTGCTAGAGGGATAGTAGATAATGAGCTGTCATATACCAACCCTAACAACGACCCAAGGAGGCCAAAAAAAAATTCAGAGCCACCGCACAAGTGGATATTCCGACAGGAAAACCCTGGCTGAGAGTTGGGTTCCAAGGGAAGGAGGTTATCTGCCTCCGATGGTGGGATACCGTCGCAGAGAGAGGCAACGGAAGGAGGAAGCACCGCGGCAACACATACCTGCGAGGAAGGGAGGATCATCTTCCTCGATCTATAGATCCGTGTGCCATCGGAAGGAAGTGCGTCCCTCTTCACCCGGAGCCTCTCCTCGGACTCGAGGGAAGTGGCAGAGTCCGCCACAGCATGGAACCTCCGAGATCTACGACGAGTGTTGCGGATCGAAGCAGCGGGGGAAGAGGCGCCCTCCTCCTCCGTGAGGCTAGCCTTAAAGGCCTCCCAGTGGAAGGAGGTGGCGCGGAGAAGGAGGGATTTCGAGCAGCGGTTAGGGTTTCAAGATCTGGAGCGAGAGGCTATACGGTTTCGCATATTTTAATCCTGTCAACAACATTTTCTCTCTGCCATTTCTCAAATTCACATATTTTACAACCAGGCTAGAGTATGCTTATCTGAATGTTGCAGTGGAGACTCGAACAAAAGACAAAGCCAAAATTAAAAAGAGGCTTCAAAGCACTCAGGCTCTCAGGATTGTAGGTTAACAGTTGGAGGAAAGATCATATGCATTACAATAATTCTAGAGTACTGCATATGATTCCAATCGTAATAAAATGGCAACAAAACTTTCCATGATCATAAGTGAAGCTCTGACTCAATTCATCAAGTTCATGTCGGTAGAAGACAGTCTGCCGTGCCAATTTGATCGGACAAGAATAACTACAAGACTCACATCTCCCAATGGGTACAAGGTAAAAATTCTCCAGAGCCACTCAATCAATAAAGCATGAAGAAAGGGAATTAGAAAAAAACCTATTACCCAATGTACCTAATTTGCCATAGAGAACAACTCGCATTAAAAAAAAATATTTTATTCAAGAGTTATTGTCATGTTAATACCTTAAACTATACCATATTCTCACTTTAATATCTTCAACTTTAAAAGGATTTATTTTAGTACCTTTAACTTCCATTTTGTCTTAATGTTAAATTTAAACACTAATGTTGTTACAAAAAATCACCATTTTCCCATTATACCCTTTCCAAAGATGCAACAATCAAATATAGAACCACAAAACAACTACACAAACATTTATTCCAAGACCAAAACAGTTAAAGTTGTCACCTTTCTTTGCAAAGCTCGTCCTCCTTGCTTCTGATGACATAGGTGAAGTCAAAGTTGAGATCAGAATCAAACCATTCCGCCCGCTCTCCATATTCACAAAACTTCCTCTCCCAACAGCTCCTCAATAAATTCAAGATGCAGGGGCACAACTCGGGGAAATACTAGAGTATGAAGATGAGGAGGTAGGGATGAAATGGTTTGAATTCAAAGAAAACCCTATGTTCCCAGTACAACTCATGCGGTTTCTTAAACGAGCCTCCACAATTACGACGCCACTACCATCGACAACAACAACTCACCCCTACCTCCTTCCTTCCTTCAAATCCCACACTGATCTAGACAAATTCTTTGCTAGAGAAATCGAATTTTAGAGTTTTCTTCTCTTCCTTCCTAAAAAACAAAATTGGAAGAGGAAAAGGAGAGATTTTAGAAAAAATCACGATTCCATGCCTCTGTGTCTCCTCCAGATTCTATATATATATATATAGATTTTCATTATCTTGTGTCCTTGTAGTTTTGTGACATCTGGGCCTCATTATCCATTTTAATTGTAAACCATATAATTGATTGTGATATTGCTTGAATGGTTTATTAATGGATAATCTGTTGATTTTGGGTGTGTGAGCTTGTGGTTGGCTTTCTGTGCACTAGGTTGCGATTTGAGACCAATGTGGAGTCGATTTGCATGCCTGTCTTTTCTTCCTTTCTTTTCCTTCTTTTTCTCCTTTCTTTTCCCTTTCCTCTCACGAACCCCCACCATTTTTCCGTCTCCTTCCTTCCCTTCCCCAACCCGTGCCACCAACGACGCCAACCCATGCCTTGCCGTCTCTTCCGACGTGATAGGCGGTTGGCGCGACGCGGGTAGGAAAGAGGATAAAGGGAGGCTGTGACGTGCAGAGAGAGGAGGAGGTGACCAAGAAAGGAGAAGAGAAAGAGAAACGACGTGTAACCGAGGAGGTGGTGTGAATTGTGAGCCGCTCGTGTGTCCACCGGCAGAGGAGGCTTCATCGAGGCGCGAGGAGGTTCGTCGGAGTGAGGGAGGGTCGCCGGAAGGCTGAGCCAGGTACGCGAACCCTTTCCCTTCCTCCGTTCAGTGTTTCATTAGCGATAGGTTAATTACATGAAAAATTGAGATAAATGCATGAAAAATTGTGAAAAAATCATGAAATGAATGGAAATGTGATATATAACATGAGAATATAAATATCATGCGGTTAGGATTGATATTTGTGGGGAAAATGTAATTTTGGGGTTAAAGACTACAGTAGCCGTTCTTGAACTCCTTCCCCTTATGATTTTCATATAAGTTGTGTGGTGGATGGAATCATAAATGGTTTAAGGAGTTTTGAAGTAAACTCAAAAGTCTACACCCCATGATTTATTGATGATTTTTTATTTGAGTTTGGTAGGTCCGATCGAGACTCCCACCTTTGACGATTTCCGCCATTTAAAACAGGGGAGGTGCCCTGGTTTCAGGCGATTTGGCATGCCGAACTGGATTCGACGTACCGAATCTCTATCAGATTAGCCAGATACTTGATATCGACAGACTGAAAACACTCGATCGACCGATTCAGGGGTTTTCGGTATACCGAAAATATTCGATATACCCAACCAGAGATCTTCGAAATACCGATCTAAAGATTCGATCTGCCGTTTTTACCCTGAACCTGGTATACATAAATTGTGAATTTAAATGAAGGATAAATGGTTTTAATGGTATGTTGGATATATGTTAATGATATTTTCCCCATGTAATGACATGGAGGAAGATGGAACCCAAATAAATAGATTTAGACATGATTTTGGATTTTAATCCCATAAATGAGTGAAAAGGGATGATTTTGTGTGGTTTTGGGCATGAGACCCAATTTATGATTTTAAGTATAGTTTTCATGGCTTGAGTTGGGACCTCCAGTGGAGGACCAAGTGTTGCAAGGAAATAGAGTCCTACAACGAAAAGAATAAAATGGAAAATGATTTGAAAAGAAAGTTAAAAGAGTTTTGAAATGGAACACTAATAATGTGATTGCCGAGCTTGAGACAGTGTAGGCTGACCTAGGTTTTTTAGCCTAGTTGTTCGGGTCACCGATGGTGTAGGCTGAGCTTAGGTCGTTGTACCTAGTTGTTCGGGTCACCGAGCTCGTGACGGTGTAGGCTGAGCTTAGGTTTTTGAGTCTAGTTGTTCGGATCACCGACGATGTAGGCTGAACCTGGGTCATTGGACCTAGTTGTTCGAGTCACTGATGGACCGTTAGACAGAGATGTATCCCCGTACACATATGATAAATGAATTGAGACCAGTTGGCCGGGGCGGTGACATCCTGCACGGGGAATTTCACCGCGGCAGTGCAGGAAGGTAGGGGAAAGATGTCCTCACCTACTGTTTATGCGCATGGTTACCCCTGATCATGGAACTAAATGTCGGACAGTGTCGGCGAAATTTCGCCGACACGTGTCAGAAACTGTAGGTAGGGAAACGACATTGCAGTGTATGTCGCGACTTACCTGATGTCGAACGACATGTCGGTGGGTGTCGGTGGGTGTCGGTGGACTTCGGTGGATGTCGGTGATTTTTTACTCATGTCGGTGATTTCGGTGGACAACGGGCTGGATATCCCTTCCCTGCAAGTCGACAAAACGCCCACCCGTGAGGACAC
>JAMKQA010010373.1:0-10036 GCA_024699735.1 Posidonia australis
ATTTTAATTGGATTTTAACTTTAATTAGGGTTTTTACTTATTTATTTGGATTTTTAAGTGATTTAATTTGAATTAAGCTTGAATTAGGGTTTTTGTCTTATTTAATGGATTTTAATTTGATTTAATTTCTTTTCAGTTGATTAGGGTTTTGAATTAGATTAATTAGGGTTTTTATTGGATTTTTAAGTTGATTTAAGTGGGTTTTAAATGGATTAGGTTTTTTATTTGCTTAATTAGGGTTTTATTGGATTTTGAAGTTGATTTAGGGTTTTATTTGTTTAATTAGGGTTTTATTGGATTTTAGGTGGATTTTAATTGGATTAAGTGGGTCTTAGGGTTTTATTTGTTGGATTTCAAGTTTAATTGGGTCAGGTGGGCTAGTGCGGGCCTGACTGGACTTGTGTGGGCTAGGGTTTTGGTGGTTGCGACCAGAGCATCATCTAGAGGAGCCTGCTGCCAAATGACCTCAAAATTGGGGTGTCTACACCCCTTAAGCCTCATTAAGTACTCCTAAGCTCTTTCTCTCTATTTACCACCTTTGTGTAAGCTCCAATTACATTCGTAGCAAAATTTCTCCCAAGTCCACTGGTTCAAAAGCTTATCAAAGAGGTTGGCACTTGTGGGAATGATTCAAGACTTTGTGATCAAGCAATCAGTGTAATTCTCTGGTTGGGAGAAGGTTCTACGGTTCGCGGGAATTGGCAAGGGTTTGCCCAATAAGTAAGTGTTTACATTAAGTAGTTAAAGGGAACTTTCAAGGGTATCTCGAGGAGTGGAGTAGGCCGAGGTTTTACCGAACCACTATAAATCTCTCTATGCCTTTCATTGTCTCTCATCCCTTTCTATGTATGAATTAGTTTAATTTTCAAATCATTTTTATTGTCTATTTACTTGAAATTGTAAAATAAGTATTTAATTTACATAATACACTTTAATTCACTATTCACCCCTCCTCTAGTGAAGCCTTAGGATCCTCCAATTGGTATCAGAGCGGGTTATCTTGATTTAGACTAATCGTCTGTTAGATGACTTCATCATCATCCCATAATATTGTTGAAGGTGAAAGCATAAATAGGCCTCCCTTTTTTAATGGAATGAATTATAGCTATTGGATGTGTAGAATGATAATCTATTTAAAATCAATTTATTTTGAATTATGAGATATAGTTGTAAATGGATTCACCTTAAGTTCCAAATCCTATAAAGAATGGAGTAATGAAAAGAAAGCCTTAGTTCAATTAGATGCAAAAGGATTGAATATTTTATTTTGTGCTGTGAATCAAGAACAATTTAATAGAATATCAAATTGCAAATCCTCTCATGATGCATGGCATGTCTTACAAGTTACTCATGAAGGAACCAATCAAGTAAAAGAAACTAAAATAAACATATTAATACACAAATATGAATTGTTTAAGATGAAGTAAAATGAAACCATTGGAGAAATGTTCACTAAATTTAATGAAATAACCAATACTCTACAATCTTTAGGTAAGGAGTTCTCTTAAGGTGAGCTTATAAGGAAAATCCTTCAGTTACTCACTCTCGATTAGGAAAAGAAGACCATAGCCATTGAGGAGGCTAAAGATCTCTCCAACTACTCACTTTAGGATCTAATTGGTAACATCACTTCATATGAAGTTCAAATGAAAGAGAAAAAAAATATGAAAAATCACTTAACAAAAAATCAATAGCCTTAAAGACCACCACTGATTCAAAGGAATTTGAAAGTGAGGATGATCAAGACGTGACAATGTTAACAAGAAAATTTAAAAAGTTTATAAAAAGAGGAAAGTTTCAAAAGAAAATGAACAATACTGAAACACCCCTTTGCTTCAAATGCAACAAACCTAGTCATATCTACTTAAGACTAAAACATTTAAAAAGGATAAGAAGAATAAAAAGAAAGCCCTTCAAGATACTTGGGATAAAAGTGACTCATCCTCAGATGAAGACTCCTCTTCGGATGGGGAAAGGGCAAATATGTGCTTCATGGCTCTAGAAGAAGCATATGGTTTATCCCAAACAAACAAAGAGTGTTCTATGGATGAACTCATTGAAGGATTTATTGAACTTTATCAAAAATACAAAGCTTTGAAATCCAAATACAAGAACTCAAGTCAAACTATCACCTCATTAACAAGTCAATTTGAATCATTAATAAATGAAGGAAAGATACTTCTTGATGAAAACCAAAAATTTAAAAACAAAAATATTAAACTGAATATGGAAATTGACCACATGAAATATAAAATAAAAAATCTAGAAAATGACATTACATCATTAAAAATTAAAAGCAATGACTTATTAACAACTGTTACAATATTTACTATGGGAAAAGAAAATTTAGATAAAATCCTTTTTTGCCAAAGACCATCCTTAAATAAACATGGAATTGGTTTCTTTAAATTTCAAGAAATTCCATATAAAAATGGTTTTGTAAGAGCTATTACAAATGAGAAATATGTTTTTGTGATGAAGAAACAACAAAGGTGGACCTCAAAAGAGAATTATTGGGTTTCAAAATCAAACAAACTTGGACCCAAAATGATGTGGGTTCCAAAATTATCTCTTCCTTCTTGTAATGCAGGATGAAATCTAAATGGATCCTTGACAGTGGATGCTCAAGGCATATGATGGGAGAAATGGATCTACTATGCCCATTCGTCGCCATGGAAGATGAAACTGTGACATTTGGAGATAATGCTAAAGGAAAAATTATCGAAATCAGCCCTATCGGTAATTCTGATAATCCCTCTATTGAAAATATCTTACTTGTTGATGGATTAAAACACAATCTTCTTAGTATTAGTCAATTATGTGATAAGGGATACAAAGTTATTTTTGATCAAAAGGAATATCTCATAATTGATTCTATTACAAGCAAAGTATTAATTGTTGGGTCTAGAAAAAATAATGTATATAAAATAAATATAACTTATGAACCTAAGTTATGCCTTACATCTACAAATGATGATAAATGGCTTTGGCATAGATGGCTTGGCCATGCTAGCATGAATCAGTTATCCAAAATTCTAAGAATGAAAGTGTTATTGGTTTACCGAAATTCGATTTTCAAAATGACAAACTATGTGATGCATGTCAATTTGAAAGACAATCCAAAACCTCATTTAGGGCCAAAGATTGTGTTTCCACTACAAAATCTCTTGAACTCATCCATATGGATTTATTTGGTCCTAATAGGATATTAAGTTTTGGTAGAAAAAGATATGCATTTGTATTGGTGGATGATTTTTCGAGATTCACTTGGATTTTATTTTTAGCAAACAAAAATGATGCATTTTCTGAATTTCGAATGTTTTGCAAGAAAATACAAAATGAAAAAGAATTGAAAATCATCAAAATTAGAAGTGATCATGGAGGGGAATTTGAAAATGAAAGTTTTGAAAACTTTTGTAAAGAAAATTGTTTTATACATGATTTCTCTTTTCCTAAAGCTCCATCACAAAATGGAGTAGTTGAAAGGAAAAATAGAATCTTACAAGAAATGACAAGGACCATGCTTTGTGAAAATAATTTATCAAAGCACTTTTGGGCCGAAGCCGTAAATACCACTTGCTACATTTTAAATCGTGTTTCTCTTAGGCCAATTTAAAAAAAAACTCCTTTTGAGTTGTGGTTTGAAAAAATTCCAAGGATTTCTTATTTCAAGGTATTTGGTTGCAAATGTTTTATTCTTAATACTAAAGATATACTGGATAAATTTGACTCTAAATCTGATGAAGGTATTCTTGTAGAATATTCTACAAGAATCAAGGCATATAGAGTTTATAATAAAAGAACTTTGACTATAGAAGAATCCACGCATGTAGATTTTGATGAAAATCCAATTAAAGTAATTAATGAAGAAGAAGAATCCAAATTTAATGATAACAATAATGATCAAACTAATCAAAATATAGAAGAACCTAAAGAAAATCCCAAATCATGGCAATATATGCCTAGTCACCCCAAAGTAATCGTCATTGGTGAGGTCTCCAAGGGAATTATGACTAGATCTAAACATGAAGATGAATGTGGCACTTATGCCTTTATTTCATCCATAGAACCCAAAAATGTAAATGAAGCTTGTGATGATGAATATTGGGTTAATGCAATACATGAAGAATTAAATCAGTTTGAAAGAAATAATGTATGGGATTTGGTTGCAAAACCTGAAAATCAACAAGTCATTGGAACTAAATAGATTTTTAGAAACAAATTAGATGAATCCAGGAATGTAGTTAGAAATAAGGCTAGGCTTGTAGCTCAAGATTATAATCCGGAGGAAGGCATCGATTTCGATGAAACTTATGCACCTGTAGCTAGATTAGAATCCATTAGGATGTTATTAGCATATGTTAGTGTAACGCCCCGATCCCGGGCACGCTACCAAAATATAGTATCAAGCATAATTACACTAATTACAGAAACATCATATAACTGTAACTAAGGCTTACCTTTAGGATCACAATGTGCAGCTAGAAGCTCCAATTCCTGCACCAGAACTCAGCTGCACGCGGTCTGCACCTGAAAACCAAATAAGCACGAGTGAGTGACATCTAAGTCACCTAGTACGCGCCCCAAACATACAAACTACAAAATCTTGATAAAACCGTAAAAACTCATTTCTTTTACACTTTTCAAAACTTGGTTTTATTTTAAAAATCCTCTTCCCCTTTATTGGAAATCATTTGGGAATTCAATCCCGTTTCCATGCTCTTTTCAAAAGCCATGTTTCTTTTCTTTTCTCAAAACATTTGGAAACTCATTCCAAAACCACATTCTTTTTCAAAACACACTTTTGCATTTTCCTTTAAAACCTTTGGAATTCATTTTCCAAAACATATCTTTTCAATACTTGGGATTTCTTCCCAAAATCACACTTTTCAAATTCACATTTCTGACCAGATCTAGCCTACAACACAATGCCTTACAGGCTCAAAACCAAATCATAAATACAGGTTGGCAACTGGTAAAAACACCATCATCATTTCATTTCAGGATTTTAGGACTATTTCATAAGTCCAATCTTGACCAAACCACATTTCTTTATTCGTTTCCACTTTTCTTTGCTATTGTTACCTTGATCAGGGGTAACCAGGCGCACAAGAAGTAGGTGAGGACATCCTCCCACTACCATCCTGCACTGCCGCAGTGAAATTCCATGTGCAGGATGTCACCGCCCCGGCCAACCGGCCTCAATTTCATTTCTCATATGTGCATGGGGATAAGTCTCTGTCTGACGCCCCATCGGTGACCCGAACAACTAGGTCCAATGACCCAGGCTCAGCCTACACCGTCTCAAGCTCGGCAACCACATTATTAGTGTTCCATTTCAAAACTCTCTCAACTTTCTTTTCAAACCATTTTCCATTTCATTCTTTTCGTTGCAGGACTCTATTTCCTTGCAACACCGGACCCTCCAGTAGAGGTCCCAACTCAAGCCATGAAAACCATGCTTAACATCATAAATTGGGTCTCATGTCGAAAATCACACAAAATTATCCTTTTCATTCATTTATGGGATTAAAACCCAAAATCATGCCCAAATCTATTTATTTGGGTTCCACCTTCCTCCATGTCATTACATGGGGAAAACATCATTAACATATATCAACATATCATTAAAACCATTTATCCTTCATTTAAATTCACAATTTATGCATACCAGGTTCAGGGAAAAAACAGCAGATTGAATCTCTACATCGGTATACCGAATATTTTTGGTATACCGAAAACCCCTGAATTGGTCGACTGGGTGATTTCGGTCTGCTGATATCAGGTATCTAGCTAAATCTGGCTAGGATTTCGGCATACCTAATAAATTCGGCATACTGAATTCCCTGCAGACAAGGCACACCCCTGTTTCGGGCGGCGGAATTAGCCCTAAGTGGGAGTCCCGATCGGACCCCCCAAACACACATCAAAAATTATGAGTAAATCACGGGGTGTAGATCCTTAAGTCTACTTCAAAACCCTCCAATCCAATCATGATTTCACTAACCATATAATGAGATATAAATTCTCAAAGGAAGCATGCGCAGAGTTAAACCTTAAAACATTTAGGGCATTATCTACCAAAAACTCACGAAATTCACACAATCTAGCATGATCCCTACACATTCAAATCATTAATCACATTTCCATCATTCCTATTATTTTTCTACCATTTTTCATGCATTTTCCATCATTATTCTACAAGGAAGCAATAACGAGAGAAGGGGGGAAAAATAGCGTACCTCTTTGGCGGCCCACGCAACTCCAGCAAGTTCACCGCACCCCGGCGTCGCCTCGGCGAAGCTCTGGTGAACCTCGGCCCTTGGTGGAAGCACCCACACTCAGACCCTCCCCCTCCCAGCTCGTGCGCCCCTGCTCGCTCTCTCTCCTCTTCCGTTCCTTTCTCGCCACGCTCTCCCTCTGCCCGCTCCTGCCTCCTTCTCTTTAATTTCACCACCACTCGCTTGGCGCCAGCCATCCATCCCGTCAGAAGGGACGGGGAGGCATGGGTCTCCGTTGCTGGTGGCACAGGTGTGGAAGAAGAGGAAGAAGAAGATGGAAAAAGGGTGGAAGGGCATGGCTCATGAGAGAAAGAAAAAGGGAAGGAGAAAAAGAAGAAGAGCAAATGAGGAAAAGACAAGCACGTAAACCAAGGCGACTGTGCATCCTCAAACCAGATTCTACATTGGTCCCAAATCACAAGCAGGTGCACAGAAAGCCAACCACAAGCTCACACATCCAAGAAACAACAGATTATCCATTAGTAAACCATTTAAGCAAGATCACAATCAATTACGTGGTTTACAATTAAAATGGATAATCAAGCCCAGATGTCACATCCTACCCCCCTTAAAAGAATTTCATCCTCAAAATTCAACTCTAATAAAACATGTAGGGGTACTGTCTCTGGTTGTCCACCTCACGCTCCCAGGTAGCCTCCTTAGTACTATGGTGTTGCCACTGAACTAACATCGATGGAATCACTTTATTCTTGAGGACTTGCTCTTTCCTGTCCAGTATCTGAACTGCATTTTCAACCATAGACAAGTCCTCCCGAGCTCCTCTGGCTGCCCTAGCATCACCTGGGACGCATCGGCCAAACACTTCCTCAACATAGACACATGGAAGGTGTTGTGTACACCTGCCAACTTTGGAATTAGATCTAGTCTATATGCCACCTCACCAACCCTCTTGGTAATCTGGTACAGTCTGATATATCTTGGGCTCAACTTGCCTCTCTTACCGAACCGTGTCACACCTTTGGTTGGTGACACCTTCAGGAAAACGAAGTCTCCTATCTCGAATTCCAGAGGTCTCCGCCTCCTATCAACATAGCTCTTCTGCCAGCTCTGAGTAGACAATAACCACTTCTTGATTAGATCCACCTTGCCCTCGTACTGCTGTACGATCTCGGGCCCAACTAACTATCTCTCACCCACCTCACTCCAGCAAGTGGGTGTCCTGCAGGGTCTGCCATACAATGCCTTGTATGGTGCCATACCAATACTAGCATGGTAACTGTTATTATGCAAACTCAATCAGAGGTAAATGATCCTCCCAGCTACCACCAAAGTCCAAGGCGTAGGCCCTCAGCATGTCCTCTAGTGTTTGGATGGTCCTCTATGTTTGGCCATCAGTTTGGGGGTGGAAAGCAGTGCTAATGTTCAACATTGTGCCAAAAACCTCCTGCAGAGCTCCCCAGAATCTCAATTTAAACCTCGTGTCGCTGTCAGACACAATAGACACTGGGACACCATGCAATCTCACAATCTCAGCCACATACAACTCTGCCAATTTGGCCGAAGGTTCACCCTCATTGGTAAGAAATGTGCCGATTTTGTAAGGCGATCCACTATCACCCACACAGTATCATTCTTTCTTCGGGTTCGTGGCAAACCCATCACAAAGTTCATCGACACATTTTCCCATTCCTACACTGGAATGTCCAAAGGTTGCAAAGTCCCTCTAGGCTTCTAGTGCTCTATCTTCACCATCTGGCAGGTTGCACACTTCGCCACATACTCAGCAATCTCTCTCTTCATCCTAGGCCACCAGAAGTTCCTCTTCAGGTCTTTATACATCTTGGTGCTTCCTAGATGAATAGAGTATCTGAAGCGGTGGGCTTCTTCCAGCAAACTGTTCCTGATTTCCTCTATCTGAGGTACATATAATCTCAAATGATACCTCAACCCACCATCTACCCCTATTGAAAAATGAGGGGCATTACCATCTTCCAGCTTCCTCTAGATATCTGACACAAAAGAATCATATTGCTAAGCAGTGACAATCTCCTCGATCATCCTCCGGCGAACAGACAAATTAGCCAGCACTACGCGGGTGGGTCCTTGAGACTATCTCCGAGGCCTGCACTCCACTAGTCCCATTAACAAATTCCATTCATGGATCATCAGACTAGCCATAATATGAGTGCGTCTGCTCAAAGCATTCGCAACTACATTAGCCTTCCTTGGGTGATAGGACAAACTGAAATCATAATCCTTAATATACTCCACCAAGTGCCTCTGTCTCAGGTTCAAATCCTTCTAAGTAAAGATGTACTTCAGACTCTTGTGATTTATGTACACCTCAAACTATTTACCATACAAATAATGCCTCCAAATCTTTAAGGCGAACACAACAGCTGCCATCTCTAAATCATGGGTGGGATAATTCCTCTCATGATTTTTCAACTGGCGCGAGGCATACGCCACCACCCTACCATGTTGCATCTGCACACACCCCAAACCAGTCCCACAAGCATCATTGTAGACTGTAAAACCGCCACTCCTAGAGGGCAAAGTCAAAACTAGGGCCGATACCAGATGAGCCTTCAACTCATTGAAGCTCTCCTCGCGCTGCCAATCCTAGGCAAAGCGCACTTCCTTCTTGGTCAATATAGTCAATGGTGCAGCAATCTTGGAGAAAACCTGAATGAATCTCCTATAATATCCTGCCAAGTCGAGAAAACTTCTAATCTCAGTCACTATCTTCGGTCTGGCCCAACTGCTCACAGCTTCCACTTTGGCTGGATCTACCTCGATGCCTTCTCCTGAAATAATATGACCAAGGAAAGACATCTCTTCCAGCCAAAATTCGCACTTGGAGAACTTCGCATAAAGCTGATGCTGCCTCAGAATCTTTAGTACGATCCTCAAGTGCATTTGGTGGGTCTGAACATCCGGAGAATACACCAGAGCATCATCCACAAAAATAACCACAATTTGGTCCAAATAGGGCTGGAACACCCTATTCATCAGGTCCATAAAAGCAGCTGAAGCATTCGTCAACCCAAAAGGCATAGCCAAAAACTCATAATGCCTATAACGGGTATGAAAGGCTGTCTTTTGCACATCTGGCTCACTGATCCTCAATTGATGATATTCGAATCTCAAGTCTATCTTGGAAAACACCGATGCCCCCTGCAACTGGTCGAACAAATCATCGATCCTGGGCAGTGGATAATTGTTCTTGACTGTGATCTGGTTCAACATTCGGTAATCTATACAGAGCCGATGTGAACCATCCTTCTTCTTCACAAACAGAACCAATGCTCCCCAAGGTGAAACACTGGGTCGAATGAATCCCTTATCCATTAGTTCTTGCAGCTGATTCCTGAGCTCCCTTAGCTCAGCAGGTGCCATCCTGTATGGAGTCTTGGAAATAGGACCTTATCATGGCACCAAATCAATCACAAACTCCACTTCCTTGTGCGGTGGCATTCTAGGCAATTCCTTTGGAAAAGCATCGGGATATTCTCTCACCACAGGCAAGTCCTGAATCTTGACCATTGGCGATGTAGAAACTGTCACACAGGCCAAATAGCCCACACTGCCTCTCGCCAGATGATGATAGGCCTTGAGAGCAAAAATCACTTTCCTAGGCTCACCCAGTCTGGTGCCCTGTGTTAGAAATATTAACATTGATTTTGATGATTATTCATTTCTGTTTATTTTCATAAATATTATAACGTGAAAAAGATTTAGAGTGTCTTAGCATGAATTCAAAAATACATACCGGCATCAAGAGCGATGGACTA
>JAMKQA010010374.1:0-13036 GCA_024699735.1 Posidonia australis
TTTGCAGATGGAAGAAAGCCTCTGTTTGCAGAATTTATAACATCTTTGCCACTGATTTCAATAAGTTGTTGGATACTTCTAAAACAATATATTGTGATTACAATGTGCTGCAGTCCCAATTGGATTTGCTGGCACAAATTATGCAATCTATTATTTTAGAAGAGGAAAGGGATGTTATATCATGGACCCCTTCTTCTTCTTCCAAGTTCTCTGTTAAATCATGCTATAACACTCTAAATGATGGTGGACTCAGATTTAATCTATTTGAGCAGATCTGGAGAACTTGGGCCCCCCCTCAAGGTTAAGTTATTTTCTTGGCTTGTTATTCACAACAAAAACCTCTCTAAGGAAAATTTGATGAAGAGAGGGTGGACTGGATCTACCACTTGTATTTTCTGTAACCTTAATATTGAAACTAATACTCATATGTTTATGTTCTGCGATTCTGTAACAAACTTTTTTTATGTTCCCAATTATATCATGGATACTTTAATCTGGGCTACTTATATCTGCATAAACCCGCCCTTAAATTTCATTTAAATAACTGCAGCTGGTTTGTTTTGATTCAAGTTATTCTCTAGGTAACCTGGAAAGAAAGAAACAGTAGGATTTTTCGTAATAATTTCAAGTCTTCCCTTGTTATTATTTCTGATATAATTGGACTAATGGGGCACTGGTTAGATTCTCTTCTACCAGGTTTTGAAAAGGAGGATTTGAGGAGTACATTAGCTTCTATGAAGGCTGCTTGGGCAGAGAACCTTTCAACTTCCTCTGATGCTCCTCCCACCTCTAATGACTCCACTATTCCTTCTGCTGCTGCTGCTGCTGCTACTCAAGCTATGGAGTAGTAGCTTTTCTTTGATTTTAAATATTGGAACATTATTGCCAGCTTTGCTGGCTGTCTGTAATATTGGCAGGAACATTGCCTAAGTAATTTTGTGATACTCTGGACCCTTGATTCCCTTGGATATCTATCCTTGGGATTAAAAATCTAATATTACATACCATTGCCAAAAAATACTATTGATAATAACTTGAACTGTGTTTGTTATCCTGGTGCTCTGGATCCTACGCATGTTATCATTAGATTTGATAATGAACATGACTTTGTCCAAGCCTGGATCACTCCTATGTGGGTAGTGAATAACATTAGAATGAGTACATTCAGGTGGTCCCCTTTCTTCAGGCCAAGTCTTGAGCCAATTACTGCTCCTATTTGGGTTGCATTTCCATCACTTAATGCTCAATATTTCCATCCTATGGGTCTTAAGTCTATTGCTTCTTCTATTAGCAAATTCATATGTGCTTCTAGAGATGCTAAGGATTTTACAAGACTTGGAGTTCTCAAGTGTTGTATAGAAGTGGATCTTTCAAAGCCAAGAAGGGATTTCATAAAGATATATGATGGAAATCAACCTATTTGCAGCAAGTTGTCTACAAGAATGCTCCTTTTTGTACTCATTGTTTCAAGATTGGTCACTTTGAGGATTAGTGTAACCTGTATGTCTGATTTTTCATTTAATGTAGAATCATGGAATTTATTGTATTATTTGGATAGGGCTTATTAATGGATAATTAAATGTTGTGTTTGTTGTTGTGGTCTCTTCCAGTGTGTTTGTGTCCTTAGTTTTCCTGGTTGTGTGACTTCTCTGGCTTTTGTGAGCCTGTATGTGTACTTTGGGACTCATACTTGAAGGTGAGATCCACTTGAGACTTAGTCTTGGTTAAGAGCCCAACCCTTCACCCGTGAGCTTCCATTTTTCCACTTCAAACTTGTGAGCTCTAGAGGGGAAGCTTGCACGCTCCGTCCCATCCATAGCAGAGATGGCCAGTAGGAATCTAGGATGTTGCAGACAAGGCGATGAGGATTTAAGGAGGCTTGGCGCAAGGAAGAGGAAGGCTAGGACCGGAGGAGGTGAGGTGAAGCAATCAGAGGTAAACCAAGTGAGGGAGAGGAGGAGAGCCTTGAGTCGGAGGACGGGAGGTCGTGCTTGCCACCACCAGAGGAGGAGCCACGTCGGGGCTACGCGGGGCTCGCTGGAGTAAGGTACACGTTCCCTCTCTTCTCTGTTTGATGTTTAGGGCTTAAGGGTTCATGTGTTTGAATCATAATTTATGATGTAGAAATCATGTAAAAATAGGAGAAATGATGAAAATGTGATGGAACTCATGAATGTGAAGAGATCTTACTATTTTATGTTAATTTCGTGGGGTTTTATGGATTGAATCAAATGCATGCTACAATAGCTTCAAATGTGCTTTGTGTCTTTGTGATTTTCTAAAGAACAACTTGCTTAATGGTTTTGTGAATAGATCGAGGGATTTTAAAGTAAGCTTAGAGGTCAACTTTAATGCCCCGATCACGGGCACGTTACCAAGATTACAGTATCATAAGCAAAATTATACTAATTACAACAATAATTAAATAATTATAACTAAAACTCACCTCCAGGAAACGATGTGTGGCTAGAAGCTCCTACTCTAGCACTGGAATTCGACTGCACCCAACCTGCATTTGAAAACCAACCAAAGCATGCTTGAGTGACATCTAAGTCACTCCATAAGTGCCCCAAACACACACACAACAAAATCTAGCAAAATTACAAAAAACTCGGTTTTTAATTTATAAAACTTGGTTTTCCTTTTGAAAGTCCGTTTTAAAACATCATTTCCTTCCCTTTAAAATCACTTGGGAATCCATTCCCAGAACATCATTCTCTTTTCTTTCAAAACATTCGGAAATCAGTTTCCAAAACCATGCTCTTTTTCAAAGTTCACATTTCTTTTCAATACTTGGGATTTCTTCCCAATACCAAAATCAATTTCAAAAACTCATATCTCGAGAAAACCACTTTTTCGACCAAGTTCAGTCCAAAACATAATGTCTCAGAGGACTCAAAATTAAAATCACAAATATTGGCTGGTAACTGGTTAAAACACAATTCTTATTTGATTCTAGGATTTTAGGACCATTCGTAAGTCCAATTCTAGCCAAACTACATTTCTTTCATTTCACAAAATTACATACTTTCCTTATTCATTTCCACTTTTCTTTATTGATGTTACCTTGATCAGGGGTAACCAGGCACACAAGCAGTAGGTGAGGACACCATTTCCCCTACCTCTCTGCACTACCGCGGTGAAGTTCCCCGTGCGGGAGGACACCGTCCCGGCCAGCCGGCCTCAATTTCTTTTTATATAAACACAGGGATATGTCTATATCTGACATCCCATCCATGACCCGAACAACTAGGTTCAATAATCCAGACTCAGCCTACACCGTCGGTGACCCAACACCTAGGTCTCATATTCTTAGGCCTAGCCTACACCGTTTCAAGCATGGCAACCACGGTCGTATCTGACAATTGATATCTTATCAAGTTGTTGATACCAACCCTCGTGATTCTATAACACATTATTAGTGTTCACTTTCAAAACTCTTAAATTTTCCTTTCAAAACCATTTCCTTTCATTCCTTTCATTGCAGGAATCTATCCATGCAACACATCACCCTCTACTAGGGTCCCAACTCAATTCATGAAAAATCATAGTTTAAAATCATAAATTAGGTCTCATGCCAAAAATTTCATAAAACTACACATTAATCACTTTTATTCATTCTTAGGGTTTCAAACTCAAAACTATTCCCAAATTTATTTATTTGGGTTCTATATTCCTCCATGATGTTTACATGAGAAAGACAACCTAAAAACATGCTCATTATCTGTTCAAAACCATTAAATCTCCATTTCCCTATTCACATTAATATATCAGGGCCAGGGCAAAATCAGTACACTGAAAACCAGGTTTGGTATAATGAAAATCCCTAGTTCGGTATACCGAACATTTTTGGTATACTGAAACTCCTTATTTTGGTCAACTGAGTGATTTCGATCTACCAAAACCAGGTACTTCGGCTTAATCTAACAGGAATTCGGTATGCCAAACCAGTTTGGCATGCCAAATTGTTCGTTTGTAGAACACCTCCCCTGTTCCAACCTACACATTTCGTCGAAAATGGGAACATTCGGCAAACCTTTCAAACATACATCATAAATCATAAATAAATCATGGAGTGTAGACCCTTGAGTTTACTTCAAAACCCTCAAACCATTCATGAATCCATTCATCATGCAATCCATACAAAAATCATAAATGGGTGAAGCTCGTTACAAAATACTATAGCATACAATCCTAAAACTCGCATAAATCCACCAAATTTCATCCTAACTGCGTGATATCTACATATTCATGCTATCCATCACATTCTCATTCATTCTACTATTTTCCTATGATTTTACATGCATTTATTCTCATTTTTCATGCATTTAACATATCATGCTATAAGAAAAGAACGGAGGAGAAAGAGGGGTCGCGTACCTTAAATGGCACTCCGGCGACCTCTCCGCACTCCGACGCAACCCCAGTGGCTTACGACGGCGACGTACATGACTCAACTTTTCTCCTCTCCCTCTGGCTCACGCACCGTTCCTCCTCTCCTTCTTTCTCTCTTGCAGCTACCTTCCCTCCATTCCTCTTCCCATTTTATCTCCTCCTCCTCCCACGTCACGTCGACCTCCCATCGCATCACCTCGTGTCGGAGGGGACGGTGGGACATGGGTTGCCGTCTTGTGGTGGCACGGGTCAAGCAAGAAGAAGAAGAGGACAAAGCTGGGGGGAGCTCGTGAGGGAAAAGAGAGAAAAAGGAAAGAAAGAAAAGAGAAAAGAACAGGCACGCAACTCGAGGCAATAGTGCATCTTTAAATCGGACTTCACATTGGTCCCAAATCACAAATAGGTGCACAGAAAGGCATCCAACTCTCATACTCACAAGTAGGGGTGCACATAGTTCGGTTAGAATCGGTTAACTGAACCGAACCATTTTTAATGGTTCGGTTTGGTTAAAGTGTATTGAATGGTTCGGTTCGGTTCTCAAATCTTGGAACCATACTTAATGGTTTGGTTCTTGGTTCTGAGTGTGGTTAACTAAATCGAACCAATAACCGATTTATATATTAATATTATATATATATATATATAAGTATTAATACTACGTACTTAGTATTAATATGTAATATAATATATATATATTCTCAAATCCACATGTTCAATATCCCATCAATTCTAATTTATATTGCCACAAGATATCATGATCATTACTTAGTACTTACTTCCATGACCACAAGTTCATAATTGTTTACAATCTTAACCAAGAACCGAACCGAACCGACCGATTTTTGAACGGTTCGGTTAGGTTCGGTTCTAAGTATACACATGGTTCAGTTCGGTTCGGTTCGGTTCCAATATAGTCAGAATCGATAGATATGGTTTGGTTCATAGTTCATGGTTCTTAACTGAACTGAACCGGACCGAACCATGTGCACCCCTACTCACAAGAAACAACAGATTATCCATTAATAAACCATTTATACAATATAACGATTAATTACATTGTTTACAATTAAAATAAATAATCAGGCCTAGGTGTCACTTCTACACCCTGTGTTTTAGTTGTAAATTTATAAGGCATGTTAGATGGGTCCGCCCCTCGCTCCCATTTTGGGGAGAAGAGACGACATGGGCTGAGAAAGGTTTTCTGCAATCGTAAAAAATGACCTACCAAATTGAGTTTGGTATTCCAAAATGCCCTAGTTGGGGTCCCTTGAACCACTAATTCCAACGACTGAAGAGTTTCGATCGACCAGATCAGGAGATTTTGAACGACCAACTAAGTTTAGTTGACCATTCTAGCAGGAAAATTGATATACTGACAGGGATTCGGGCGATCGAAAGGTTTCGATCGACCGAATCAGGGACTTTTGGTCGACCAGATCCTATTTCGTATGCCAAATCAGAACCCAGATCAATGTTGTTGAATATTTTGTAAAATGTTGACAAATTGGGATAAATGTATTAAATGCATAGAAATGATTTATGAGATGTTTCACGTGAAAACATTGTTTTAATGGTGATTTTCATACATTATTAAACATTGTTTGTGATGATTTTCTGGATGCATGTCATATAGATTGAGTGCATCGAGTTTTCTGTGGATTTTGCCTATATGGCTTTGAGATTTGGGGAGATACTATTTTTAGAGATTTTCTACATGCTCCCAAGTTAGTATGATTTTACAATGGTTTGTAATGATTTGATGCCTTTAAATTGTAGTTTTGATGCATTTCCAAGATTTTGATGCATCTTGTGGTTTTATGTCGTTTGGGGCTTTGGAAGATGCTGGTTTTAGAGGTTTTTTTGGCATGCTCTATAGTTTGATTCAGTCTCCATGCTTTCGGTTCAAAAGCAAACTATGGTTTTGCTATAGTCAGTTGAACTGCAAAGCTGGCTTTTGTGCGATTGGTTTTTCAGAGTTTTGAGTTTTCCAAATTTTGTTGTGAAGTGTGTGTTAGGTAACCTCTTTAGTGGTTACTCACGTGTCATGTATTTTTGTCTTTTAAGTGTAGATTAGATGTCAACTTGCTTGCTAGTGCATATAAAGGAGTCACACAACTACACATCGAGATTCTTGAGTAGATAATCTGATCTAAATTTATTTATGTTGATTATGGCATTTTAGATTATATATTTGAATTTAGTTTTTGTAGTGATATATGATATTAAAAAGAAAAAGAAAATTGTAGTTTAATTAGGAGTGAGAATGTTGGGTTAGAACAAATTCCTAATGAAGAAAAAGAAATACCAATTTTTGTTGAACATTTTCCTATTGTTAATAGGGAGGCCTCTAATGATATATTAGTTTATTTGAAAGAGAAATAACTTATGTTATCTAATTCTAGTAGAGAAAAGAAAGGAACCTCTAGGAGGAAGGATGTGCCACAAAACAGTTTTGACGTGCTGTTGGACAATAATGAGGTTCTTTTTGTTAATGTCAGTGATGTTGTGAATTCTAACAATAGGCAGAATAAAAAAATAAATTTAGATTCTTCTATTCAAATGCAAGTTAAGAGTGGTTTTTCTAATAAAGATGTTGAAAATGCTTTAGAGTCTCTTAGAATTAAAAAAGAGATCATTGCTAATATTAGTAGGGATAATATTAAGTAGGAGGTTAATTCTAAGAGTGAGTCAAAAATTGAGAAGGAAACTGAGTCATTTGTTGAGTCTTCTCAAGAAGAGGCTAATGATCCTTCATATGATCTTAAAATTAAGATTAGTGAACTTCTCAAAAATAATATTTGTAACAACCCAGTTTTAGAAGTGGTGCTTTGGCCAGATTATTAAGGTGAAATTCAGGTGTAGTGGGCATTGGGGCCCTAGTGCTCAATGTGTGACACATTCTCATTAGTGTCTTACGCTTGGGTTGTGGGTTTCTAGCTTGTTAGTGCTGTGTGGTTGTGCCAACTCTCGTGGAAGTTTTGAGAGTTTGTCCTGTGCTCTGGTGGCAGATCTCCGTTTGCACGTGTCACGTGGATATGAAAGGTCATGTGATCTGGTTTCATGCTTGCGGCTTCCTTTCTTTCCTTCTTTATTTCTTTCTTTCTTCCTCCTTCCCTTAGGCCACACCCCTTCCTCTTCTTCTTCTTCTTCTTCTTCTTCTTCTTCTTCTTCTTCTCCTACGCATGGGAGAGGGAGAGAAAAGGGAGAGGGGAGGCAGGAGGGAGAGAGGGCTGCGAGAGAGAGAGGGAGATGGTCGGGAGGAGGAGCATGCAGCCGTCGTTGTGCCGCCATCGTCGTGTGGAGGAGGGGAGCAGCTCGTGGTTGGAGGATGAGTGTTGCCGTCCATCTCGCACAGTCGCGTCTTCGGTGAAGGTACACACCTCGTAGATTTTCTTTTGATTCCAAATTTGTACCATATGTGCATGTTAGTGTGCTGATAATTGTAGTAAGTATGGATTTAATCCAATCCCATCTCAGAATTCATGAGATGCCATATTTGGTAAATAGATTATATAAATCTAAATCAGATTGTACAACCTTCTTAAGCTGTTCTGAGAGAATTTCTCTATTTGAGCCAAATTTTTTCCAGAATAACAAATAAAACCAGTTTGGTTTGTCACTTTGATAATTGAATCTGATAAACCATGAGTGTTTCATTTGGCTATTTTGTATGAGAAGAACTTTTTCCCAAGCATCTTGGTAGTCCCAATAATTATAATATTTTGGTCCTGATGGTTTAGGATCATAGAATTTTTTGAAATGATTGAAATTTTGTGTATTATCCCAATCTTCAGGGAATATCACCTTTTCAATAGTAATTTTAGAGAAGGCAAATTCTTCTCTTGATCGCCCTCTTTTATAATTGTGATGAATTTTAGCACTACCAATTTCAAGAAGAATTTTCTCATAATAACGTAGGGTTTTACCCATCATAGTAGGAATATAGTTGTATCGTTCTGGCAAATATTTTATTGCCACTTCATAAAGACTTGTGTCAAGATCCTTTGCTTGAAGGATCATAGTATGGATTAGGGATTTTTCCACATAGGGACCTTTTTCTTGATGATTAATAATCATCTTGTCTTTCTCATCCTCGTAAGCATTTATTTTTTACGGAGGAATATCGCTCTATTTCTTAGTCTTTACTTCCTTTTCTTTCTGCAATCTTCCCCTTGTATTAGGAGCCATTACCCTATAAAAATTCTCAAGATAAGAAATTAGGCAAATGATTATTTTCTCCTTTTAAGAATTCTATATTAAAATCAAAGACAGAAAGTATTGTTTGCCATCTAGCAAAAATCTATTTAGATGCTAAATTTTTCACATTTTTTCCAAAACATATTTTGCAGATTTGTAGTCTATTCTCAGAAGAAATTTTTGATTTAATAAATCTTCCTGGAATTTTGTTATAACAAGAACAATAGCTAACATTTCTTTTTTAATTGTGGAGTAATTTTCCTGGGTTGTATTCCATACTTCTGACGTATATCTAACTAATAGTTTTTTATTATTAACCTTTTGTTTCAATATTCCTCCATAACCTTTGTCGGAAGCATCAGATTCCACAATTCTGAAGGTATTTAGGTCTATAATGTTTAGACATGGAAGAAACTTAATTTTTCCTTTATCTTTTTAACCGTTTCGGTATGAAGTTGTGTCCATTCAGGTGGGTTCTTTTTTAGTCTATCAGATAAAATTTTTCTATCCATGGCCAAGTCTTTATAAAAGTCCGATATATAATTCAAACATCCTAAAAATCTTTGTAATTTTTTTTCTCTTTTAGTTTATTTGGAAATTAATCTACAAATGATATGACTCTATTTATCGGAGATATTGTTCCCTTATCAAGTTTAAATGCTAGAAATTGGATTGACGTTTGAAATATCTTAATCTTTTTTGTAGATACCACTAAGCCATTGCGTTTGACAATAGAAAGAAAGATTCTAAGATGTTTCCAATGTTCATCAATGTTATGGGAAAATATCAGAATATCATCAATATAAACAATACTAAATGATGTATAGGGATTAAAGATTTCATTCATTATTTTTTGAAATTCTGATGGTGCATTTTTTAACCCAAAAGACATTACATTCCATTCAAAATGTCTAAAGGGTATTGTAAAAGCTGTTTTGTACCTGTCTTCTTCTTGTATCTGTATTTGCCAGAAACCTGACTTCATGTCAAATTTTGAGAACAACTTAGCTCCTTGCGTTCTTTTAACCAAATCCTATTTATTAGGAATACGATATTTATTCCATTGTAAAACTTTATTAAGAGGTTTATAATTAATTACTAACCTAGGAACTCCTCTCTTTAGTTCTACTGCTTTTTCAATATAAAATATTGCGCAATTCCACAGGAATGAACTGAGCCTAGTAAGCCCTTTATCTTGAAGATCTTTGATTTCATTTTTACAAATTTCTAAAAGTCTTTGATTCATTTGTATAGGTCGTGCCTTAATTGAAATGTCTTGCTCACTGAAGTCCTTTATATATGGTAATTTTACCATATGTTTCTTTCTATGCCAAAAAGTTGTAGGAAGGATAGAGCAAACTTCTTTTTCCATTTTTTCCTGAAATTCATTTTTGTTTATTTGATTTGAAATTTTTATTGTTTTTATTTCTTTTGATATTTCTCCAATGAATTTTTCTTTATATTCTATTGCATTTTTTAGTTCTTGTAGGAAAGAGATTTTTGGTTGGTGATAAAAATAGAACGAAACCTTTTTCTTATTAATTACAGAATGTACTCCGTTATCATCAACTGAAAAGGGTTTCAGTAGGTTAAGAAAAGGTGCTCCCAGAATTAATTCTTGATTTAAATCTTTAACAAGGACAAAGATGTTTTAATACATGTTCCTTTTACACATTTATGAGCTTCAGAAATTTTATATTTTATTTGTAGTCGGCCCCCATTGGCTGTATTAATCCTATGTGTGGTTTTTACGAAATATTTTGATGGAATTATTCCTTCTCTTATGCAGTTTACATCTGCTCCTGAGTCTAGAAGTGCAGTGTGTTGTACAGTATAATTTTTTATTTTTAATAAAACTTTACTTAACCATTTTTGTTTAATATACTTTTCTATTGAATTAATGAATTCATCATCTTCTTTTTCCTAAGATTCAGACGTTTCAACTAATTCAAAATTTTCTTCTAGAATAGATTCATCTTTTAATTCTAATATCTTTATTCTTTGTTTTAATTGTTGTATTTCTCTTTTTATCTCATTCTGTTCTTTTTTAAGTTCCTCAATAGTGGAGGGACTTTCTATAGATCTTTCAGGTTTAAGTCTTTCTTGGACTTGGTCAAATGAATAGTATTCTTCTTTTATCAGCTTTTTCTTTTTTGGTTGTTTTGCCATATTAAGGTATTTATTTAATTATTCTATTTTTTCTTTAGGATCTTTTATAGCGTCTATTGTTTCTAATATGAATTGTTCTTGAGAACTTAACACATAAACTTCATCAGAGGTACTATTTATTTCACAACAATCACATCTACTTTTTTCTTTATTCCCTTCTTCATTTATTTCTTCACTTTCTTCACAAGAACTATCAGAATTTAGATGTAGTTTATTTATTATATTATCTATTTCTTCTTTATCAAATTCTTTTGATTCTAAGAGTAATTCATTAATTTTCCTTTTGGTATTTCTTTCAAAACATTTATTAGCGGAAAAATCACACTAGGATTCGTTCCATCGGAACGAACCGTGGAGGGGAAAATTCAAATATCAAAAGACACCAGGATTTGTTCCAACGGAACGAACCGTGGATGGGAAAATCACACCAGGATTCATTCCATCGGAACAAACCGTGGATGGGAAAATCACACCAGGATCCGCTCCATCGGAATGAACCGTGGATTGGAAAAACACACCAGGATTCGTTCAATCGGAACGAACCGTGGATAGGAAAATTAAAATGTAAAACATCACCAGGATTCATTCCAACGTAACGAACCGTGGATAGGAAAAATCAAAACATCAAAAGACACCAGGATTTGTTCCAACGGAACGAACCATGGATAGGAAAATTAAAATGTCAAAAAACACCAGGATTCGTTCCAATGGAACGAACCGTGGATAGGAAAATTCAGAATATCAAAAGACACCAGGATTCATTCCATCGAAACGAACCGTGGATAGGAAAATTCAAAATATCAAAAGACACCAGGATTCGTTCCATCGGAACGAACAGTGCATAGGAAAATTCAGAATATCAAAAGACACCAGGATTCGTTCCATTGGAATGAACCACGGATAGGAAAATTCAGAACATCAAAAGACACCAGGATTCGCTCCAACGGAACGAACCGTGGATGGGAAAATTCAAACGTAAAAGAACACTAGGATTCATTCCATCGGAACGAACTGTGGATGGGAAAAATCTCAAACGTAAAAGAACACCAGGATTCGTTCCATCGGAACAAACCGTGGATGGGAAAATCTCAAATATCAAAAGACACTAGGATTCGTTCCAACGGAATGAACCGTAGATGGGAAAATCAAACATCAAAAGACATCGGGATTCGTTCCATCGGAACGAACTGTGGATGGGAAAATCAAACATCAAAAGACACCAGGATTCGTTCCATCGGAACGAACCGTGGATGGGAAAATTCAAATATCAAAAGACACCAGGATTCGTTCCATTGGAACGAACCGTGGATGGGAAAATTCAAATATCAAAAGACACCAGGATTCATTCCATCGGAACGAACCGTGGATGGGAAAATTCAAATGTAAAAAGGACACCAGGATTCGTTCCATCGGAACGAACCGTGGATAGGAAAATCAAAGTAAAAGAATACCAGGATTCGTTCCATCGGAACGAACTGTGGATAGGAAAATTAATATAAAAGAACACCAGGATTCATTCTACCGGAACGAACCGTGGATAGGAAAATTAATATAAAGGAACACCTGGATTCATTCCATTGGAATGAACCGTGGATAGGAAAATCAAAGTAAAAGAAAAGGGGCTTGAACTCGTCTGTTTGGACAGAATTCAAAGGCGAAGGGAGGTCTGACCTTCTGCTTAGCCACAAGGATTTGCCAAGGGGGAACTTATTCAGATATCAGTGCACCCTGGATCGTCACCACTGTGGGGAATGTCTGTTGAAATGGCACAATGCCATGCTACAGTCGTCATTCCAGTGGGGGCCATTATGTGGTGAATGTCATTTCTCTGTAAGAAGGTACACTGAACATCACTTGGAAGATAATTTGACCGAAGAAATTCAGAAGAAATTCAGTAAAAACAGAGGGTTAAAGTGCAATTAAACCATGAAAACAAGCTTCTGGAATGTTTTAAAACAAATTCAGGGAGTTTTATGCAATTTTCATAGCAAAATAAGCCTTCTGGAAGTTTTCTGTAAAACACAAGGGCCTAAATGCAATTTGTCCCATAAAAACATGCTTCTGGAAAAGTTTCAGAGAAATATGAGGGCTAAAATGCAATTTAACCAACAAAAACAATTATCCAAAGATTTTTTGAAATATGCAAGGGCTTAAATGCAAATAAACCAGCAAAATTAAGCAATCTGAAACATGTATGAAAGTACAAGGGCTTATATGCAATTTTTACTGTAAAAATGAACTGTCAGAAACATTTTGAAGAAGATCAGGGACTCAT
>JAMKQA010010375.1:0-10482 GCA_024699735.1 Posidonia australis
TATCCTTTCCTCGAGACTCCTCTGATCCGGAGGTTATCCGAGTCGTTGATTCCATATAGCCTAGGACCAGCCATCTATCCTTTTCTCGAGACTCCTCTTATCCAGAGGTGATCCGAGTTGTTGGTTCCTTATAGCCAAGGACCAACCATCTATCCTTTCCTCAAGACTCCTCTGATCCGGAGGTGATCCGAGTCATTGGTTCCTTATAGCCTAGGCCCAGCCATCCATCCTTTTCTCGAGTGTCCTCCGATCCGGAGGTGATCCGAGTCGTTGGTTCCTTATAGCCTAAGACCAAACATCTATCCTTTCCTCGAGACTCCTCTGATACAGAGGTGATACGAGTCGTTGGTTCCTTATAGCCTCGGACCAACCATCTATCCTTTTCTCGAGACTCCTCTGACCCGTAGGTAATCCGAGTCGTTGGTTCCTTACAGCCGAGGACCAACCATCTATCCTGTCCTCGAGACTCCTAGATCCAGAGGTGATCCGAGTCATTGATTCCATATAGCCTAGGACCAGCCATCTTTCCTTTTCTCGAGACTCCTCTAATCCGGAGGTGATCCGAGTCATTGGTTCCTTATAGCTTAGGACCAACCATCAATCCTTTCCTCAAGACTCCTCTGATCCGGAGGTGTTCCGAGTCGTAGGTTCCTTATAGCCTAGGACCAGCCATCCATCCTTTTCTCGAGAGTCCACCGATCCGGAGGTGATCCGAGTCGTTGGTTTCTTATAGCCTTGGACCAACCATCTATCCTTTCCTCGTGACTCCTCTGATCCGTAGGTCATCCGAGTCGTTGGTTCCTTATAGCTTAGGACCAGCCATCCTTCCTTTTCTCGAGAGTCCTCATATCCGGAGGTGATCTGATTCGTTGGTTCCTTATAGCCAAGGACCAACCATCAATCCTTTCCTCAAGACACCTCTGATCCAGTGGTGATCCGAGTCATTGGTTCCTTATAGCTTAGGACCAACAATCTATCCTTTCCTCGAGACTCCTATGATTCGGAGGTGACTCGAGTCGTTGGTTCCTTATAGTCTAGGACCAACCATCTATCCCTTCTCGAGACTCCTCTGATCTGGAGGTGATCCAAGTTGTTGGTTTCTTATAGCCTAGGAGCAGCCATCTTTCCTTTTCTCGAGACTCCTCTGATCCGGTGGTGATCCGAGTTGTTGGTTCCTTATAGCCTCGGACCAACCATCTATCCTTTCCTCGAGACTCCTCTGATCCGGTGGTGATCCGAGTCGTTGATTCCTTATAGCCATGGACCTGCCATCTATCCTTTTCTCGAGACTCCTCTGATCCTAAGGTGTTCCGAGTCGTTGGTTCCTTAAAGCCTAGGACCAACCATCTATCCTTTCCTCGAGACTCCTCTGATCCGGAGGTGATCCGAGTAATTGGTTCCTTATAGCCTAGAACCTGCCATCCATCCTTTTCTCGAGACTCCTCTGAAACGGAGGTGATCCGAGTCGTTCGTTCCTAATAGCCAAGGACCAGCCATCTATCCTATTCTCGAGACTCCTCTGATCCGGAGGTAATCCATGTCGTTGGTTCCTTATAGCCTAGGACCAACCATCTATCCTTTCCTCGAGACTCCTTTGATCTGGAGGTGATCCGCGTCGTTGGTTCCTAATAGCCTAGGACCAACCATCTATACTTTCCTCGAGACACCTCTGATCCGGAGGTGATCCGTGTCGTTGGTTCCTTATAGCCTAGGACCCGCCCTCTATCCTTTTCTCAAGACTCCTCTGATCTGGAGGTCGTCCGAGTCATTGGTTCCTTATAGCCTAGGACCAACCATCTATCCTTTCCACGAGACTCCTCTGATCCGGTGGTTATCCTAGTCGTTGGTTCCATATAGCCTAGGACCAGCCATCCATCCTTTTCTCGAGACTCCTCCGATTCGTAGTTGATATGAGACGTTGGTTCCACATAGCCTAGGACCAACCATCTATCCTTTCCTCGAGACACCTCTGATTCGGAGGTGATCTGCGTCGTTGGTTTCTTATAGCCTAGGACCAACCATCGATACTTTCCTCGAGACTCCTCTGATTCGGAGTTGATATAATTCGTTGGTTCCACATAGCCTACGACCAGCCATCCATCCTTTTCTCGAGACTCCTCTGATCTGGTGGGGATTTGAGACGTTGGTTCCTTATAACCTAGGACCAACCATCTATCCTTTCCTCGAGACTCCACTGATTCGGAGGTGATCCGAGTTGTTGGTTCTGTATTGCCTAGGACCAACCATCTATCCTTTCCTCGAGACTCCTCTGATCCGGAGGTGATCCGAGTCGTTGGTTCCTTATATGCTAGGACAAACCATCTATTCCTTTCTTCGAGACTCCTCTGATCCGGAGGTGATCTGAGTCATTGGTTCTTTATAGCCTTGGACCAACCATCTATCCTTTCCTCGAGACTCCTCTGATTCAGTGGTGATCTGAGTTGTTGGTTCCTTATAGCCATGGACCAACCATCAATCCTTTCCTCGAGACTCCTCTGATCCGGAGGTGATCCGAGTCTTTGGTTCCTAATAGCCTAGGACCAGCCATCTTTCCTTTACTCGAGACTCCTCTGTTCCGGAGGTGATTCGAGTCGTTGGTTCCGTATAGCCTTTGACCAACCATCTATCCTTTCCTCGAGACTCCTCTGATCCGGAGGTGATCCGAGTCATTGGTTCCTTAAAGCCTAGGACCAGCCAACCATCCTTTTCTCGAGACTACTCCGATCTAGAGGTGATCCGAGTCGTTGGTTCCTTATAGCCTAGGACCAACCATCTATCCGTTCCACGAGACTCCTCTGATCCGGAGGAGATCCAAGTCGTTGGTTCCGTATAGCCTAGGACCAGCCAACCATCCTTTTCTTGAGACTCCTCTGAATCGGAGTTGATATGAGTCGTTGGTTCCACATAGCCTAGGACCAACCATCTATGCTTTCCTTGAGACTCCTCAGAGTCGGAGGTGATCCGATTTGTTGGTTCCCTATTGCCTATGACCAACCATCTATCCTTTCCTCGAAACTCCGCTGATCTGGAGGAGATCCGAGTCATTGGTTCCTTATAGCCTAGGGCTAACCATCTATCCTTTCCTCGAGACACCTCTGATGTGGAGGTGATCTGAGTCGTTGGTTCCATATAGCCTAGGACCAGCCATTTATTCCTTTCCTCGTGACTCCTCTGATCTGGAGGTGATCCGAGTCGTTGGTTCCTAATAGCCTAGGACCATCCATCTATCCATTCCACGAGACTCCTCTGATCCGGAGGTCATCCCAGTCGTTGGTTCCTTATAGCCTAGGACCAATCATCTATCCTTTCCTCGAGACTCCTCTGATCAGGAGGTGATCCGAATCGTTGGTTCCATATAGCCTAGGACCTGCCAACCATCCTTTTCTCGAGACTCCTCTGATCCGGAGGTGATCCGAGTCGTTGGTTCCTTATAGCCTAGGACCAAACATCCATCATTTCCTCGAGACACCTCTGATCCGGTGGTGATCCGAGTCGTCGGTTCCTTATAGCCTAGGACTAACAATCATTCCTTTCCTCGAGACTCCTCTGATTCGGAGGTGATTCGAGTATTGGTTCCTTATATCGTAGGACCAGCTATCTATCATTTTCTCGAGACTCCACTGATCCGGTGGTGATCCGAGTCGTTGGTTCCTTATAGCCTAGGACCAACTATCTATCCTTTCCTCGAGACTCCTCGGATCCGGAGGTGATCCGAGTCGTTGCTTCCATATAGCCTTGGACCAACCATCTATCCTTTTCTCGAGACTCCTCCGATCCGGAGGTGATCCTAGTCGTTGGTTCCATATAGAGTAGGACCAGCCGTCCATTCTTCCCTCGAGAATCCTCTGATCCGGTGGTGATCCGAGTCGTTTGTTCCTAATAGTTAGGACCAATCATCTATCCTTTCCTCGAGAATCCTCTGATCCGGTGGTGATCCGAGTCGTTAGTTCCTTATAGCCTAGGACCAGCCATTATTCTTTTCCCGAGTCTCCTCTGATCCGGAGGTGATCTGAGTCGTTGGTTCTGTATTGCCTAGGACCAACAATCTATCCATTCCTCGAGACTCCGCTGATCTGGTGGGGAACCAAGTTGTTGGTTCCTTATAGCCTAGGACCAGCCATCTATCCTTTTCTCGAGACTCCTCTGATCCGGAGGTGATCCGAGTCGTTGGTTCCTTAGATCCTAGGACCAACCATCTATCCTTTCCACGAGACTCCTCTGATCCGAAGGGGATCCGAGTCATCGGTTCCTTATAGCCTAGGACCAACCATGCATCATTTTCATGAGACACCTCTAATCCGGAGGTGATCCGAGTCGTTGGTTCGTTATTGCCTAGGACCAACCATCTATCCTTTCCTTGAGACTCGTCTAATTCAGAGGTGATCTGAGTCGTTGGTTCCTTATAGCCTAGGACCAGCCATCTATCCGTTTCTCGAGAATCCTCTGATACGGAGGTGATAAGAGTTGTTGGTTCCTTATAGCCTTGGACCTGCCATCTATTCTTTTCTCGAGACTCCTCTGATCCGTAGTTGATCCGAGTCGTAGGTTCCTTATAGCCTAGGACCAACCATCTATCCTGTCCTCGAGACTCCTCTGAATCGGAGGTGATCCGAGTCATTGGTTCCATATAGCCTAGGACCAGCCATCCATCCTTTTCTCGAGACACCTATGATCCGGAGGTGATTCGAGTCGTTGGTTCCTTATAGCCTAGGACCAACCATCTATCCTTCCCTTTAGACTCCTCTGATCCAGAGGTGATCCGAGTCGTTGGTTCATTATAGCCTAGGACCAGCCATCCATCCTTTTCTCGGGACTCCTCTGATCCAGAGGTGATCCGAGTCGTTTGTTCCGTATAGCCTAGGACCAACCATCTATCCTTTCCTCGAGACTCCTCTGATCCGGAGGAGATCCGAGTCGTTGGTTCCTTATACCCTAGGACCAGCCATCCATCCTTTCCTCGAGACTCCTCTGGTCAGGAGGAGATCCGAGTGGTTGGATCCTTATAGCCTAGGACCAAACTTCTATCCTTCCCTCGAGACTCCTCTGATCCGGAGGTGATCCGAGTCGTTGGTTCCATATAGCCTAGGACCAACCATCTATCCTTTCCTCGAGACTCCTCTGATCTGGTGGTGATCCGAGCAGTTGGTTCCTTATAGCCTAGGACCAACCATCCATCCTTTCCTTGAGACTCCTCCGATCTGGAGGTTATCCAAGTTGTAGGTTCCTTATTGACTAGGACCAACCATCATTCCTTTCCTCTAGACTCCTCTGATCCGGAGGTGATCCGAGTCGTTGGTTCCTTATTGCCTAGGACCAACAATCCATCCTTTCCTCGAGACACCTCTGATCCGGTGGTGATTCGACTCGTTGGTTCCAAATAGCCTTGGACCAACCATTTATCCTTTCCTCGAGACTCCTCTGATCCGGAGGTGATCCGAGTCGTTGGTTCCTTACAACCTAGGACCAGCCATCCATTCATTTCCCGAGACTCCTCCGATCCGGAGGTGATCCGAGTCGTTGGTTCCCTACATCCTAGGACCAACCAACTATCCTATCCTCGAGACTCCTCTGATCCGGTGGTGATCCGAGTTGTTTGTTCCTTATAGCCTAGGACCAAACATCTATCCTTTTCTCGAGTCTCCTATGATCCGGAGGTGATCTGAGTCGTTGGTTACACATAGCCTGGCCCCAACCATCTATCCTTCCCTCAAGAATCCTCTGATCCGGATGTGTTCCGAGTCGTTGGTTCCTTATAGCCTAGGACCAGCCATCTATCCGTTTCTCGAGACTACTCTGATCCGGTGGTGATCCGAGTTGTTGGTTCCTTATTGCCTTGGGCCAACCATCCATCCTTTTCTCGAGACTCCTCTAATCCAGAGGTGATCCGAGTCGTTGGTTCCTTATAGCCTAGGACCAGCCATCTATACTTTTCTCGAGACTCCTCTGATCCAGAGGTGATCCGAGTCGTTGGTTCTATATTGCCTTGGACCAACCATCTATCCTTTCCTCGAGACTCCTCTGATCCGGAGGTGATCCGAGTCGTTGGTTCCTTAAAGCCTAGGTCCTGCCATCCATCCTTTTCTCGAGACTCCTCTGATCTGGAGGTGATCCGAGTCGTTGGTTCCGTATAGCCTAGGACCAGCCATCCATCCTTTTCTCGAGACTCCTCTGATTCGGAGTTTATACGAGTCGTTGGTTCCACATAGCCTAGGACCAACCATCTATCCTTTCCTTGAGATTCCTCAGATTCGTAGGTGATCCGAGTTGTTGGTTCCTTATTGCTTACGACCAACAATCTATCCTTTCCTCAAGACTCCGCTGATCTGGAGGAGATCCGAGTCGTTGGTTCCTTATAGCCTAGGGCCAACCATCTATCCTTTCCTAGACACTCCTCTGATCCAGAGGTGATTCGAGTCGTTGGTTCCTTATAGCCTAGGACCAGCCATTTATTCCTTTCCTCGTGACTCCTCTGATCTGAAGGTGATCAGAGTCGTTGGTTCCTATTAGCCTAGGACCAACCATTTATCCATTCCATGAGACTCCTCTGATCCGGAGTTCATCCCAGTCGTTGGTTCCTTATAGCGTAGGACCATCCATCTATCCTTTCCTCGAGACTCCTCTGATCCGGAGGTGATCCGAGTCATTGGTTCCATATAGCCTAGGACCTGCCATCCATCCTTTTCTCGAGACTCCTCTGATCCGGAGGTGATCCGAGTCGTTGGATCCTTATAGCCTAGGACCTAACATCCATCCTTTCCTCGAGACACCTCTGATCCAGTGGTGATTCGAGTCGTTGGTTCCGTATAGCTTAGGACTAACAATCATTCCTTTCCTCGAGACTCCTCTGATTTGGAGGTGATTCGAGTTGTTGGTTCCTTATAGCGTAGGACCAGCCATTTATCGTTTCCTCGAGACTCCTCTGATCCGGTGGTGATCCGAGTCGTTGGTTCCTTATAGCCTAGGACCAACCATCTATCCTTTCCTCGAGACTCCTCGTATCTGGAGGTGATCCGAGTCGTTGCTTCCATATAGCCTTGCACCAACCATCCATCCTTTCCTCGAGGCTCCTCTGATCCGGAGGTGATCCGAATCGTTGGTTCCATATAGCCTAGGACGAGCCATCCATTCTTCTCTCGAGAATCCTCTGATCCGGAGGTGATCCGAGTCGTTTGGTCCTAATAGTTAGGACCAACCATCTATCCTTTCCTCGAGAATCCTCTAATCCAGAGGTGATCCGAGTCGTTGGTTCCTTATAGCCTAGGACCAGTATCTATCCTTTTCCCGAGTCTCCTCTGATCCGGAGGTGATCCAAGTCGTTGGTTCTGTATTGCCTAGGACCAACCATCTGTCCATTCCTCGAGACTCCGCTGATCTGGTGGTGATCCAAGTTGTTGGTTCCTTATAGCCTAGGACCAGCCATCTATCCTTTTCTCGAGACTCCTCTGATCCAGAGGTGATCCGAGTTGTTGGTTTCTTGTAGCCTTGAGCCAACCATGCATCCTTTTCTCGAGACTCCTCTAATCCGGAGGTGATCCGAGTCGTTGGATCCTTATAGCCTAGGACCAGCCATCTATCCTTTTCTCGAGACGCCTTTGTTTCGGAGGTGATCCGAGTCGTTGGTTCTGTATTGCCTTGGACCAAACATCTATCCCTTCCTCGAAACTCCGCTGATCTGGAGGTCGCCCGAGTTGTTGGTTCTATATAGCCAATGACCAGCCATCTATCCTTTTCTCGAGACACCTCTGATCTGGAGGTGATCCGAGTTGTTGGTTCCATATAGCCTTGGACCAACCATCCATCCTTTTCTCGAGACTCCTCTAATCCAGAGGTGATCCGAGTTGTTGGTTCCTTATAGCCTAGGACCAGCCATCTTTTCTTTTCTCGAGACACCTCTAATCCGGAGGTGATCCGAGTCGTTGGTTCTATATTGCCTAGGACCAACCATCTATCCTTTCCTCGAGACTCCGCTGATCTGGAGGTGATCCGTGTCGTTGGTTCCTTATAGCCTAGGACCAACCATCTATCCATTCCTCGAGACTCCTCCGATTCGAAGGTGATCCGCGTTGTTGGTTCCTTATAGCCTAGGACCAACCATCTATCCTTTCATCGAGACTCCTCTGGTCTGGAGTTGATCCAAGTCGTTGGTTCCTTATAGCCTAGGACCATCCAGCTGTCCTTCCCTCGAGACTCCTCTGATCCGTAGGTGATCAAAGTCGTTGGTTCCTTATAGCCTAGGACCAACCATCAATCCTTTCTTCGAGACTCCTCCGATGCGGAGGTGATCCGAGTTGTTGGTTCCTTATAGCCTAGGACCAACCATCTATCCTTTCCTCGAGACTCCTCTGATCTGAAGGTAATCTGAGTCGTTGGTTCCTTATAGCCGACGACCAGCCATCTATCCTTTTCTCGATACTCCTCTGATCCGGAGGTGTTCCGAGTCGTTGGTTCCTTATAGCCTAGGACCATCCGTCTATCCTTTTCTCGAGACTTCTCTGATCTGGAGGTGATCCGAGTTGTTGGTTCCTTATAGCCTTGGGCCAACCATCCATGCTTTTCTCGAGACTCCTCTGATCCAGAGGTGATCCGAGTCGTTGGTTCCATATAGCCTAGGACCACCCATCTATCCTTTTCTCGAGACTCCTTTGATCCGTAGGTGATCCGAGTTGTTGGTTCTGTATAGCCTTGGACCAACCATCTATCCTTTCCTCGAGACTCCGCTGATCTGGAGGTCATCGAGTTGTTGGTTCCTTATAGCCTAAGAGCTGCCATCTATCCTTTTCTCGATACTCCTCTGATCCGGAGGTGATCCGAGTTGTTGGTTCCATATAGCCTTGGACCAACCATCCAACCTTTTCTCGAGACTCCTCTAATCCGAAGGTGATCCGAGTCGTTGGTTCCATATAGCCTAGGACTAGCCATCCATCCATTTCTCGAGACTCCTCTGATCCAGAGGTGATCCGAGTCGTTGGTTCTGTATTACCTAGGACCAACCATCTATCCTTTCCTCGAGACTCCGCTGATCTGGAGGTGATCCGAGTCGTTGGTTCCTTATAGCCTAGGACCAACCACCTATCCTTTCCTCGAGACTCCTCCGATTCGAGGGTGATCCGAGTTGTTGGTTCCATATAGCCTAGGACCAACCATCTATCCTTTCTTCGAGACTCCTCTGGTCCGGAGTATATCCGAGTCGTTAGTTCCTTATAGCCTAGGACCATCCATCTATCGTTTCCTCGAGACACCTCTAATCTGTAGGTGATCCGAGTCGTTGGTTCCTTATAGCCTAGGACCAACCATCAATCCTTTCTTCGAGACTCCTCCTATGCGGAGGTGATCCGAGTTGTTGGTTCCTTATAGCCCAGGACCAACCCGCTATCCTTTCCTCAGGACTCCTCTGATCTGGAGGTGATCGAAGTCGTTGTTTCCATATAGCCTAGGACCAGCCATCTATCCTTTTCTCGAGACTCCTTCAATCTGGATGTGATCCGAGTCGTTGGTTCCTTATAGCCTAGGACCAACCATCTATCCTTTTCTCGAGACTCCGCAGATCCAAAGGTGATCCAAGTCGTTGGATCCGTATAGCCTAGGACCAGCCATCCATCCTATTCTCTAGACTCCTTATATTAGGAGGGGATCCGAGTCGTTGGTTCCGTATAACGTAGGACCAACCATCTATCCTTTCCTCGAGACTCCTTTGATCCGAAGTTGATCCGGAGGTGATCCGAGTCGTTGCTTCCAAATAGCCTAGGACCAGCCATCCATCCTTTTCTCGAGACTCCTCTTATCCGAAGATGATCCGAGTCGTCGGTTCCTTATTGCCTAAGACAAACCATCTATCCATTTCTCGAGAATCCTCTGATCCAGAGGTGATCCGAGTCGTTGGTTCCTTATAGCCTCGGACCAACCATCTATCCTTTCCTTGAGACTCCTCTGTTCCGGAGGTGATCCGAGTCGTTGGTTCCTATCAGCCTAGGACCACCCATCTATCCTTTTCTCGAGACTCCTCCGATCCAGAGGTGATCCGAGTCGTTGGTTCCATACTGCCTAGGACATGCCATCTTTCCTTTCGTCGAGACTCCTCTGATCCGGAGGTGATCCGAGTCGTTGGTTCCTCATAGCCTAGGACCAACCATCCATCTTTTCCTCGAGACACCTCTGATCCGGTGGTGATCCGAGTCGTTGGTTCCATATAGCTTTGGACCAACAATCTATCCTTTCCTCGAGACTCCTCTGATTCGGAGGTGATTCGAGTTGTTGGTTCCTTAAAGCCTAGGACCAGCCTTCTACCCTTTTCTCGAGACTCCTCGGATCCGGAGGTGATCCAAGTCGTTGGTTCCATATAGCGTTGGACCAACCATCTATCCTTTCCTCGAGACTCCTCTGATCCGGTGGTGATCCGAGTCGTTGGTTCCATACAACCTAGGACCAGCCATCCATTTATTTCCCGAGACTCCTCCGATCCGGAGGTGATCCGAGTCGTTGGTT
>JAMKQA010010377.1:0-11101 GCA_024699735.1 Posidonia australis
GTTTTTGGGGCGCGTACTGGGTGGCATTCTTGTCACTCACGCGTGTTTTCTTGTCCCCTTGTTTTCAGGTGCTGAGTTATAGGAGCAGTCTTTCCTGGTGCAACTTTTCCAGCTACACTTGCCGCACACAGGTCTGGGTAGTTAGCTTTATTTATTTTAATATTACTATTTGGTTGCATTTATTTGTGTTTAGATAGTTCTTATATTGTTGTGTAGCACGGAGGTATTACAGTGTACTTGTGCTTTTCTAGATCAATCACGTGCTGATCACATTCATGTTCGTGTGCCCTATTCTCCATGTGCTCGTGTCTGTGTGCATGTGCTTGTGTTCATACTCGTGGGTCTATGCCCTATTCTATGCTCATATCCATGTTCATATGCTCTTATTCTCCATACATCTGTGTACTGGTCGATTAAAGGATGGCCTCCTCTCATGATATATGAATCGAAAACCTCTCTAGAACCTACATCAAGTTGGATTAAAAGAACTATTTGCTATGGTCTCAAGCTTTTAAGACCTTCCTTAGTGCACATTGAAAGATATAGGTTCCTATTTGTTATGTTCTCATCCTTTGTCTAATCTTGATATTCCCATTGCTTTCGTATGGATAAGCATACTACTGCTATTCATTCTATTTCTCATTTTGTTTTCTATTGTAGAAATGACTTGAATATATATATATATGGTTTTATGTTCTGAAGAAAGGAAAAAAACCTTTTGGAGGCACTGTTCACAGACGCGGGAGTTTTTCCCGCTCATCCAGATCGCGGAAGTTTGAAGGACGTAGGAAGCTCGCACGCGAACGATCGGAGTCTCTCCGTCGCGTCCGTTTGTCTGCCTGTCCGCGCGCGTCCATTCATCCGCGCATCTGTTCGCGTGTCTGTCCGTATGCCCATCTGTTGGAGCTCTGCCATTTATTGGAAATAAATTCCAGTAATTATTCTGGCCTCCCTCCACTGTCTATAAAAGGAGGAGGCAAGGTCAGGGCTGTTTAGACGGGATATCCTTCTTCCTCAGGCTTCCTCATCTGGGAGATTCCACCTGGTTCTAGTTATTGTCAACATCTGTTTTTCTGTCGCGTTAACTCTGAGAAGTCGCTGCTACTGGTAGAAATTTCATATTGAAATTTCTGCGATCTGTACAAGAGGTATACTCTTGGTCTGAGCTGTATCTTATTTCTAAAGAATAGTGAAACCCATCTACCCTGCCCGTGGACGTAGCCCTTTTGGGTGAACCACGTAAATTTACGTGTCAGCTCTTCTTCATGTTCTTTACTCTATTTTCTTGTTGAACTAATCCTTATTTCCTAACAAGTAGTATCAGAGCCAGGTTAGGTTTAGTTAGCAGAAAATACCATGTCTTCACATACTGTTAAAGTGGAGAAATTCACCTGGAAGAACAGCTTCAGTTTATGACAAATCAAAATGCAGGCGCTCCTTAAACAACAAGGAATGTGGACTCCGTTGTTGAAGGAAACACCAGTTGGGGTCAATAATGCTGAGTTGACAGCGCAAGAAGAAAATACGCATTCAACAATATTACTCTGTCTTGCAGATGAGGTAATAATAGAGGTTGCAGATGAGGAAACTGCTGCTGGATTATGGTTAAAGTTGAAAAGTCTATACATAACTAAATCTTTAACCAATAAGTTCCTTCTCAAGCAACGTTTATTCTCCCTTAAGATGAAGGAAGGTACGTCTCTCAAAGAGCATCTTGATCATCTTAATACTATTCTTATGGAGTTAAGAAGTATTGAAGTAAAGGTTGATGATGAAGATACCGCTCTGTTATTGTTAGTATCATTACCTCAATCTTTTGAGAATTTTGTCCAATCCTTTGTGATTGGAAAAGATTCAATCTCTTTAGAGGAGGTGAGAGCTTGTCTCCACACAAGAGAATTGCGACATCTAACTTCAACTTCAGGTGGAGAGATGGCGGGCCTTTCTACCACTTTTGACAAAAACCGTGGTAGGTCAAACTCAAGAAGTTTTGGCAAGAAAGGAAAGAAGAAAGGTAAATCTCAAGGTAGAGTAAATCCTAGAGATATCTGTAATAACTGTAAAGAACCTGGCCATTGGAAGAACAATTTTCCTAAAAAGAAGTCAAAAATGCCTTCTACCTCTACTGCACAGGAAGAGACTGCCTCTGAAGTCTTTTCTGATTCTTCTCTTTCTTCTAATCATTGGATTCTTGATTCGGAGGCATCACACCATATGACCCTAAATCAAGAATGATTTTCTTCTTATAAATCTGTTAATTGAGGTACTGTTACTGTAGCCAATGATGCACAATGTAAAGTCGTTGGTATTGGATCTGTAAAGATCCAAATGTATGACGGGACGGTGAGAACTATCTTTGAAGTACGTCATGTTCTAGATCTTGGGAAGAACCTTATCTCCTTAATTACTCTTGATGATAAGGGTTTCTGTTACAAAGGAGGATGTAGAGTCCTTCAGGTATGCAAAGGATCACTTGTAGTGATGAAAGGACTCAAGCAAGGACCGCTGTATATCCTTGAGGGCTCGACAGAAGTTCAAACTGCTGTTGTAGTATCCTCAACTGAGCTGCTCCACAAATCAAAGATATGGCATATGCGTCTTACTCACTTAAGTGAGAAGGGGATGCAAACTCTGCAACGTCAAGGCCTCTTAGAAGGACTCAAGAATATCAATCTTATTTTTTGCGAGCACTGTGTCTTTGGTAAGCAGAAAAGAGTCAAGTTTGGTCCAGCTGAAAGGAATACGAAGGACAAACTTGACTACATCCATGTCGACTGTTGGGGACCAACAAGAACTCCTTCTTTGGGAAATTCTAGATTCTTCCTATCCATTATTGATGACTTCTCAAGAATGACTTGGATGTTTCTAATGAAACACAAAAGAGATGCTTTCGTCAACTTCAAGGAATGGAAAGTTCAGACTAATCGGAAAATCAAGGTTCTACGAACAGATAATGGCCTTGAGTTCTGCAATAATGTTTTTGAGTCTTTGTGCAGAAACACAGGTATTGCTCGACACAGAATAGTTGTACACACTCCGCAACAAAATAGTATTGCAGAACGTATGAACAGAACTCTGTTAGAAAAGGCCATGATTTCTAACTCTGGAATCGCAGATGTCTTTTAGGCAGAAGCAATTCATACTACGTGTTTTATTACCAATAGATCTCCATCGTCCTCCATTCAGATGAAAACTCCCTATGAAGTTTGAACAGGTAAACAGGCAGATTATTCTAAATTAAGAGTTTTTAGGTGTCCTGTTTATTTTCATGTAAATGAAGGCAAACTTGAGCCAAGAGCAAAGAAATGTGTCTTTATGGACTATGGAGATGGAGTAAAAGGATACAGAGTGTGGGCTCCTCAGTTGCACAAAGTTATACTTGCAAGAAGTGTAACTTTTGATGAAGAATCTATGCTACGGGAAGAGAAATCTGTTGCTGAAATTTCTGACACTTCTTCAAGTAGCATTTTAGGTGATCAAGTGAAATTTCAGCTGTCTTCTTCACAAAAGGATGCAGATCTTAATCCAAATGGTGAAGAAGATGAAATTGAAGGGCCAGAAGCTGAAACAGACACTTCTATAGGGATGGAACAGCCACAACTCTTTAGAAGTGTGGCTATAGATAGGCCAAGAAGGAAAGTCCGACCACCTACAAGGTTAGGTTTTGAAAACCTAACAGCTTTTGCCTTGCAGGTGGCTGATGAACTTGACTCAGAAGAACCATCATCATATCAAGAAGCCATAAACAGTAAAGAAGCTTCACAATGGATGATGGCAATGCAAGAAGAGATGGAATCTCTTCGATCTACTCAAACCTGGTCTCTGGTAAAGCACCAGAGAGGAGGAAAATAATCGATTGTAAATAGGTGTTTAAAAGGAAAGTCGATCCTGAAGCAGCAGGTAGCATCAGATTTAAAGCACGTCTAGTTGCAAAGGACTTCAACCAAGTTGAAGGAGTAGATTATACCGAGATATTCTCTCCTGTTGTGAGACATACATCGATCAGAGTCTTGTTAGCAATTGTGACTCAACAAGACTTAGAGTTGGAGCAACTAGACATCAAAATCGCTTTTTTACATGAAGATTTAGAAGAAGATATCTTGATGTGTCAACAGGAAGGATTCCAAGATCCTTCCAAACCAGATTTTGTATGCAAGTTGAAGAAGTCCTTATATGGACTCAAACAGTCTCCAAAGTAGTGGAATAAGAAGTTTGATACTTTCATGCACAAACTTCAATATCACAGAAGTCAACACGACTCTTGTGTTTATGTCAGGAAGTGTTCCGATGGCTTTTGGGTTTACTTGCTTTTATATGTAGATGACATACTCATTGCCTCTAAGCAGAAAAGCGAAATTCAGAAACTAAAGTCTCTTCTAAGTTCAGAATTTGAAATGAAGAACTTAGGTGCTGTCAAGAAAATTTTGGGAATGCAGATTTTCAAAAATAGATAACAAAAGAAATTGTTCTTATCTCAATAGGACTACATACAGAAAATTTTGTCAAAATTCACAATGGATAGCTCCAAACCTACAGGTACTCCTTCTGCTCCAAGTGTTCACTTGTCTTCTTCTATGTCACCTCAAACAGATGATGAACCAGAAGACATGAGTAGGACTCCATATACAAGTGCAGTCGGGAGTCTAATGTATGCCATGGTATGTTCTAGGCCTGAAATAACACATGCTGTAAGTGTTGTTAGTCGTTTTATGTGTAATCCAGGACAAGAACATTGACAAGCTGTAAAACGAATTTTCAGATATCTTAAAGGATCCATTAACCAAGGTCTAAGATATGGAAATAGTGATGATTGCCTTGTCAAAGGCTATTCTGACTCAGATTTTGGAACAGATAGGAACACTAGAAAGTCTATGACTGCCTATGTGTTTACAGTGGGTAATTCAATGGTGAGCTGGAAGGCATCTCTTCAACTAATAGTCACATTGTCATCCACTGAGGCTGAATATGTTGCAATGACGGAGGCCGTAAAGGAAGGTATCTGCCTAAAAGGTTTGCTTAGTGATTTTGACTTACATCAAGATTCTATTAACATTTTCTGTGATAACCTTAGTACCATCTGTTTAGCCAAGGATCATGTCCATCATGAAAGGACTAAATATATTGACATAAGGTATCACTTTATCCGAGGTGAAAAGAGGGTTGAATTTTCTAAAATCGCTACTGAAGATAACCCTGCAGATTTTTTCACCAAAGCTGTTCCAGAGAGCAAGTTTGTCCACTGCTTTAACTTGCTCTTTATCTGTGATCGTATCTAGATCAGTTTTGTTCAGTAGGGCAGAATATCCAAGTCAAGGTAGAGATTTGTAGAAATGACTTGAATATATATATATATGGTTTTATGTTCTGAAGAAAAAAAAAACTTTTGGAGGCACTGTTCACGGACGCAGGAGTTTTTCCCGCTCATTCAGATCGCGGAAGTTTGAAGGACGCGGGAAGCTCGCACGGGAACGGTCGGAGTTTCTCCGTCGCATCCGTTCGTCTGCCCGTCCGCGCGCGTCCATTCACCCGCACATCTGTTCGCGCGTCTGTCCGTATGCCCATCCGTTGGAGCTCTGCCATTTATTGGAAATAAATTCTAGTAATTATTCTAGCCTCCCTCCATTGCCTATAAAAGGAGAAGGCAGAGTCGGAGCTGTTTAGACGGGATATCCTTCTTCCTCAGGCTTCCTCGTCTGAGAGATTCCACCTGGTTCAGTTATTGTCAACATCTGTTTTTCTGTCGCGTTGACTCTGAGAAGTCGCTGCTATTCTGTCGCTAAAATTTCTGCCATCTATACAAGAGTTATACTCTTGGACTGAGCTGTATCTTATTTCTAAAGAATAGTAAAACCCATCTGCCCTGTCTGTGGACGTAGTCCTTTTAGGTGAACTACGTAAATTTACGTGTCAGCTCTTCTTCATGTTCTTCACTCTATTTTCTTGTTGAACTAATCATTATTTCCTAACATCTATGATCATCTTTACCTTTCATTTCGCAACTGTCTTGTCTATTTCCTCTAAGTCTATTGTCAAGAACTATCAAGCACTTCATATCCTATATTGGAAAGCAGGTATAGATGAGAAAATACAAGCACTGACCTCACGTGGCCGATGTAAATTGGATACACGTCCTACTGGAACAAACATAGTCAACTGTAAATGAGTTTTCATCGTCGAACATAAGCTAGATAATGTACAAAACTCACCTGATAGCTCATGACTTCACAAAAACATATGGAGTTGATTATAAGGAGACATTCTCTCATGTAGCTCGACTAAACTCAATATGTGTTCTACTTTCTATTGCCGTAAATCAATCATGAGAGGTACGTTAACTCGTTGTAAAAACTACTTTTCTATACGATGATATGGCAAAATAAATGCATATAGATCAACTTCTATGGTATGTTGTTCAAGAAGAGGATCGTGTATATCTACTCTGATGGGTTATCTATCATCTTAAGCAGAATCTACGAGCTTTGTTGAAAATTCAGCAAAGCTATCATGGACAATGGCTTTCAGAGATGTGTTGTTGATCATCTGTTGTTTATCAAGAAACAAACCAATTGATATATTTTCTCAGTTATGTATGTTGATGATATTTTCTTAACTAAGAGTGATATTGCAAGAACAACAAGACAAAGAAATGTCTGAAAAAATATTTCGTTACAAAAGATATACGAAAACCAAGTATTTTCTAATAATTGAATTCATCTACATTAAGAACAGGATGACGTTGTCTCAAGAAAAATGTCTTAACCCCTACAAGAGACTGACTTTCAAAAAGAACTCCAATTGTTCAAAGTCCAACCTTCCGAGAAGACTCGTCAAAGCTCTTTGACGATGCTTGTAGACACGAAAGGTTCATACGGAAGTTAATTTATTTGACAGTTACTCGTTTAAATATTTCATATGTTATGAGACTTCTCAGTTAATCCACGCATAAGCTTATATTAATCCATTGGCAACGTGTTCTGGCATACATTAAAAGCACACTTGGTCAAGGTCATGTTTACGGGAAATATGGTCACACTCGTATTGAAGCATATTCTTATTTAGACTATGTAGGTGATGTGCTAATGGGAAAACAATCATCTAAACTATTATTAGGACTGAAAAGAGTACATATATAGAGTAGTACATTAAATGGATGCTTAGATGGATATCTAAATACCCTATAAGGTTTAACATAAGACTTAACACTCCCCCTCAAACTAGAGCATATATATCGATCATGCCCAGCTTGTTACAAAGATAACTATAAGTCCCAATACTAAATCCTTTAGTGAAAACATCAGTACATTGATCAGACGACTTGATATAAGAAATAGACATGACTCCTTGCATCACTTTCTCACGAACGAAGTAACATTCCACCTCAATATGTTTAGTGCGTTCATGAAAAGTGAGATTATTAGTAATGTAAATAGCCGCCTGATTGTCACAATACATGGACATAGGTGAAGGAGTAGAAAAACCCAAATCAGTCAGAAGTGAGCGAAGCCATATTATCTTGCAAGTAGTGTAGGCCATGGACCTATACTCTGCTTCTGCGCTAGAGTGAGAGACCACATTCTGTTTCTTGCTGCGCCATGTAACAAGATTGCCCCCAACATATGTGCAATATTCAGAAGTGAACTTTCTATCTCCTCTATCTCCAGCATAACTGGAGTCTGAATAGGCTTCTATCTGCAGTGACCATTCTTTTTATAGATCAAACATTTGCCTGGAGTCTTCTTGATGTAGGCCAGCACCCTTAAGACTCCTAGCCAGTGTACCATTTGTGGTTCCTGCATGAACTGACTAAAAACCCCCCACAATGTAGGCAATATCAGGCCGAGTAACAGTAAGATAAATCAACTTTCCTACCAGTCTCCTGTATCTGCCAACATTCTCTAATGGAGGTGAGGAGCTATCCAAAAAATTTAAACTTTAATCCACCAAGGTAGTCTCAGGCTTACACCCCAAAAGTCCAGTCTCCTATAAGAGATCCATAGCATACTTTCTCTGTGATAGAATCATCCTGTCTCTAGCAAATGCAAATTCAATACCTAGGAAATACTTAGGTCTGCCCAAGTCTTTGGTAACAAAATGCTTCTGTAAATAATCCTTTGTCTCCTGAATACCAGTGGTATCACTCCCTGTAACCAAGATATCATCCACATAGACAGCCAACAAGGCACAACCATCCTTTGTTCGCCTGTAGAATACAGAGTGATCCACCACACAGCGATGGAAGCCACAAGTAGATACAATATTGCTAAACTTTTCAAATCAGGCTCGTGGACTCTGTTTTAACCCATAAATTGCTTTCTTAAGCAGACATACTTGATTCTCTCCCTAAGTAACATACCCTAGAGGTTGTTCCATATACACTAGCTCAGACAGATCACCATACAGAAATGCATTTTTTACATCTAGTTGACACAGATTCCAGGAGTTATTTATAGCCACTGACAGAATGACTCTGATGGAATTTAATCTGGCAACAGGAGAGAAGGTCTCAGTATAATCAATGCCATATTCCTGTGTGAACCCCCTGGCAACCAATCGGACTTTCTATCGATCCACCGTCCCGTCTGCTTTGTACTCTATAGCAAACACCCATCTGCAAGTAACAACATTGGTTTGCTTTGGTCTAGATACTAATGTCCACGTTCCACGGGATCTCAATGCCTCCATTTCATCATCCATAGTTGCTTTCCACTGAGGTACTAGGCTTACCTCCTGGTAATTCCTGGGAATAGTCTCTGAATAGATAGACAAGGCAAATGCACAAAAGGAAGGATAGAGTAGCTCATAATTCACAAATGGGATATGGAATGTGCGGTAGATGAAGTACGTGTACCTTTCCTGATGACAATTGGCAAATCAAGATCAACGGGTGGCAGATCTGCAGAAGATGAAGAGGGATTGATACTAGAAGGACGTGGCCGTCGTCGATATACCTGCAAGGTGCCAGATACCTCGGTTCCTGCAACAAAAGCATCAGTAACATCCATCTCCCTAGTCTCAACCACCGAAGACAATGGAACACTATCAGAAACAGAAAAATTGTTATCAAAGAAGCTTTGACCTTCAAAAAATGTGACATCAGCAGAAATAATGTATTTCCTGGTGGTAGGAAGATAACAACGATAGCCACACTGAATACGAGAATAACCAATAAATACACACCTAATAGACCTTGGAGCAAATTTGTCTAGGTTGGGAGTCAAATCCTGAACAAAAGCCACACAGTCAAATATCCGAGGAGTGAGAGGAAAGAGATCAACCCTCGGATAAAGCCTATGCAATGGAATGTCCCCACTAAGTGGTGTGGACGACATGCAATTAATGAGATACACTGCAGGGAGAACAACATCAGACCACAGATACTTGGAGACATGCATCTCAAGTATGAGAGACCGAGCAACATCAAGAATATGTCGATGTTTACGCTCTGCCACTCCATTTTGTTGGGATGTATGAAGACAAGAAGTTTGCTGCAACACACTCAAGGATTCACAGTATTGTCGAAGACTTGTTTGAGTGAACTCTAAAGCATTGTCAATGCAAAAGACTTTGGGATAAATAGAAAATTGATTCTTTATTTCCATGAAAAATTTCTTAACTGTTTCAAATACACCGACTCTGTCCTTCAACAAATACACCCAAGACACGAGAAAAGTCATCAACAAAGACAATATAATATCTGTAGCCAGACACTTAAGAAGTTCTCGCTGGATCCCAAACATCACAGTGGACTAAATCAAAAAGACGCTTACTCCTAACTAGACGTAGACCTCTAAAGATAGCACGATGATGCTTACCTAACTCACAAGAATCACACTGAAAAGGTGATACAGACAACCAAGGTAGAGCTTGTTGAAGTTTTAGATGAGCAGGATGACCCAGTTGACAATGTCGTGTGAACGATGAATCAGCTGTAGAAGCAAGAGTTGCAATGCCTTGAGGTATCTCATCTCTAACTAACAGGTAAACACCCTGGCCTTTGTCACGTCCCAAACCAATCATCTTCCCCGTCTGTAAATCCTGAAAGGTACAGTGAAAAGGGAAAAAAGTCACACAGCAATTTAATTGTTTGGTAATAAAGCTAATGGATAAAAGATTTAAAGGAAATTCTGATACAAAAAAGACTTTATTTAGGATTAATTGATACGTAGCGTAAATAGTACCTTGCCCAATTACCTTACAGGTCCGACCATCAACTATAGAAACAGATCTAATGTCAGGTAATTTAGAAAGGCGAGAATAAATATCATGGCTACCTGTCATGTGAGAGGATGCTCCTGAATCAATGATCCAGGAACTGTCCCCAAAAGCAACTAAACCAGATGTAACTAATGTGAAAGCAATGGCATGGGATGCAACGACATGTGTAGACTGAGTCTCTCTGTACTAAAAGAACTGTGCATACTCCTCTTGGAATAAAGTCACTGATTGAGCACTGGTGGAAGGAACATCTGTAGACGTCTGAGTCACCTCTGTGGAAGCTTGTGTCCATTCTGGTTTACCAAACTTCTCCCAATATCTGTCTCACCTGTGGTTGGTGCGACCACAATGCTCATAGGGGATTCAACCTTTAGTATCACCTCGTCCTCAGCCTCTACTACCAAAATTGCGACCGCGACCGCGACCACTAGAGGTGGAATACGACCAGCCGAGCCTCCTTTTGGATATCATGGGCCCGGCACGGCCCATGGGCCGTCTGTGGGCCGGGCCGGTGGGTCAGGCTGACGGGCCTGGTCGGGTCGGGTCGGTCCATTGGGCCTAAAATTAATTTTTTTTTTTTTTAATTAAATTAATAAAAAAATCTTTGAAATACATCATTTTTTTACATAAAAAAATTCAAAAGATATTTACATTATTTTTTTTACAATTTTTATTTTAAAATTTTACATCAATAATTATTCATTTGTAGGGTCTGTTCTGCCTGTTAAAGTTGATGTCGCATCATCGTCTTCTTCTGATTCAGACTTCAAACTCAATCCCTGAAGACAGTCAACCGCATCGTACCAATCTTTTAAGCAGACGGAAGCTTCTACAGACTTCTCTGATAATCTGCATCTTTTATCATTTAATACTCTTTTTCCTGCAG
>JAMKQA010010379.1:0-10284 GCA_024699735.1 Posidonia australis
AAATGTATCTAGAACCACTAGCATGCATGTAGTCCTTTAGGCCATAACTTGTATTTTTTATTTAAGCTAAGAAAATAACTTGTCATGCTCGGGTAAGAAGAGAGCTATACATGGGAAACTAGTTGATCATGCAGTTTGAAAAATTGGAGAAAAATGCAGCTTCATCCAGGCAATCTGAAGGAAGAAAAACAATATTATAAGAACAGATAGAGTCAACTGCACCAGATCCAAGAGAAGAAAGAAAAATACTTGTTCTGAGACACAGTTTTTTCAGAATTTCGATGGCAATTGAGGTTCCCAGGGGATCCCCATGCAATATATATCTGTAGTTGAAAAGTATTATTGATGATTGAAGCTCCCAGTAAGTTCCCAACATCAGCACATGGAATGCAAGAATCTTGGGTTACCAAGAGAGTGCTCTCTGTCTTATGTACGTCGAATGCAAATCTAACTGATCATACCAATCTACAATGTTAAGATTTTGATTTCATGTTAATTTATTGGTACTTTGTACGCCATTAACAGCATAATGCCTTCTCTATGTAGACTTTGTCTAGACCTTCAATGTCATTATATCCATCAGGGTAAATTACAATTTTTTTTTTTTAGCCATTCGTATTTTCAATTGGATATTTTAAACATATTTTATTACAACTTACTTTCTTCAACTATAGTAAAATATAATGAACTATCTTTTTAAATAAATGACGTTAATTTTTTTGCATGTTTTAACTGTTTTATCTTTTGTAATTTATTATTCTAAGATTAAATTACAATTTACCTCCTTCAACTATCTGAGTTTTTTTAACTTGGTATCCTAATTTTTTTTGTTATAATTTGTCTCCTTCAACTATGGTAAATTACAATGAACCACCTTTTTAAGTAAACATTGGTAAATTTTTACTTTGTTTCACCATTTTATCCTGAGTTACAAATAATTCTCCTCTTAGCTTTACAGAATTCGTTTTGAGCATTACTCTTATGGAACCCTCTCTTCCTTATCCACACTCCACCTGACTACAACACTCAATTGCCGACACCCTTTCCAAGCGGGTTGAGACATTCGATTGATATATACTTGATGGCGATAGGAAAGTAATTTGAATCTTCCTGTGGTGTTGATGGAGTTTGAAATCGTTGATTTATTAAGAAAAAAGAGAAAATCAAAGTTTAGAAAAGAAGGACAAAGGAGAAAATTTTAGTGATAAGGTTAGATTTAGGACTTACGATGTAGAAAAAATGGATAAATTTGTTTGAAAGAAATATTATAAAAATTACGTGACCCTTAAAATTTGACGAAAGGATCTTATGATTTAATGGAGGTAATTAATAAAGAAAAGTTGTAACAAAAAAATAAAATAAGATACTAATATTAAAACTCGAATAGTTAAGTAGTAAATGGAAAAAGAACAAATCTGTTCGAAAAAACTATTATTACACTTCAAATTTGACGAAAGGATTTTGTTGTTTAACAGAGTTAATTGAGAGAGATAAGTTATAAAAGAAAAACATAATATACTTAGTTAAAAAAAATACAAATAATTAAAAAAAATAAACTGTAATCTATCCACGACATTATTCTAATTTGAAACCGACAACAACGAAAACAGCACTCACATGGAAGCTGTGATAACTGACAACACCGAAAACGGGCAGGTCTGCATAGGATGCCCTCTGACGCCTGTGTGGGGCGTGGTTCTGATGTGATGGATTCATGTTTCTTTTATTTTTTGTGTTTTTTTATTGTGTATCGAGTCCACATCTCGATAAAGAACGGGAGTAAATATAAAATTGATGATGAAGGTTGATGGGCTTCTCATGAATCAAGATCAGTACCTTAATTTTTTCAAGACCTTTTTGATATATGTTTGTTTTCCAAAGATCAAGTCAATCTTACAGGCATAACCTGTTTGTTTGGTATCATCTGTGAGACAATCAAATTCCATGCATGTTGTGGTTTTCTTAGAAGGAATTGGATTGTGTTTCTTGGTACACTGCTACACATCCACATTGACACCGGATTGGGATGGTTAAAACATGTGAATAGTAGTTTACCTATTAAAACATGTGATATTAATATGTCAGTGATTTTAAGAACTGAAACGAAAGTATGAACATAGGGATGCTAATAACATGTCAATAGATTATTGTACAAGTTCACCTGTTAATGATTAATATATCAGTGGTTTCAAGAGCTGAACTGAAGGTGGGATCAACAAGAAGAGATTTCTTAAATGGATTCTTTTGTAGCTAGAGAATAAACGGGGCGTGTGATCCAAGAAATACACTGTGAACATTGACTAAAATAACATTAGGATGTGCAAATGCTAGGGATTGTAGTATTATTGAAAGACTGCAGCAGCAGCAGCAGCAGCAGCAGCAGCAGCAGCAGTTGCACTCTTAAGATAAGAATCTTCCTTTGCCCATCCAAAATATTGCAGGGATAACTGCAAACTTCAAGAAGAGAAGACAACCGGTAGTTGACCTTGGAAACTTATAGACTGTTGGGTATTGTTATGGACCATTCCGTGGATGGATGTGGCCACGGCTTGCAGCAGAAAAGTCGTTTGGATATTTCTGCACATTTGCGCGTGAGTGGTGGACGTTTGGGTGGAAGTTTTCTGTCTCGCTGTCTGTTGGATGACATGTTGATGTATCAGCACCATGCATTTGAGCAAGTTGAGTGATAAGTGGATGCTAGAATCCGAAGCCTGCCGTACTATATTGGCCTTGTAGGTGCCTGGCGTTAAGTAAATGTTCTGGTTCTCTCTTTCAACTGGTAGCCTATTCTCGGCCCCACCTTGGGCTTGGGGCTTTGCTTCAACTAAAATTTATAATTAGCACAACATGTCAAGAGCTTCTAAGTTATGCATGTACTGAGGGTCAACTTGGATATCAAGGTGATCACAGAGATTAGAAGAAGAGAAAATAAAAAGAATGATAAGAAGACAGAAATAAGTTTCAGGAAGAGTAACAATTTTCTCTTCTTGTTGTTCATATCTGGGGATAGAAGTGAGAAGAATTGCAATAAATTCTATTATTTGACTTAGGAGTGAAGTAAAAAAACATAATACAAGAAAATACAAATTTACCTTGTCACAAGATTTTACATTTGGATATTCGAAATTGATCAAGGACACTTATTTAAGTGCATAGGTTGAAGTCATTTCCCTTCTCTACAATTCCTTGTGATTTTCAGAGAGGACGAGGATTAGCCACCATTCCCTTTTACTCACTCCAATTCTCTCTCGTAGGTAATTAAGCAATAAATATTGGATTTGAGTTATGTTATGTTAGAATATCAAGTAAGAGAAAGCAGTCAAAGAAAGATCACAGAGATCTACGCGACTCACCTAGCTAAACGCTACATCCATGGACAATGATTATCGTTCTTAAGTATATGAGTAGATAAGGTTTAAAAAAAGGAGATGGTTATATTAAAAAAATACTATCTGGAATAGATGGTGTAGACATCTCGATTTTGCAGTCACTTGGCAACAGGCTCCTCTGGAAGATGCTCTGGTTGCAACTCCATCCTTAAACCCTAACTCCACCAAAACTCTAAACCCTCACGTCCATTTAGACCTACACAAGCCCACTCTAACTTAATCAACGTAAAAAACAATAATTAAAACCAAAACTAAACAAAATTCACCTAAATTCACTTAAAATCCTAATCAATTAAGTAAAATCCTAATTAAAACCAAAATTAAGCAAAATCCACTTAAATCAACCTAAAAACTTTTAAAACCCTAATTAATCAAGTGAAAATTCTAATTAAGACCAAAATTAAGCAAAATCCATTTAAATCAACCTAAAAACTTTAAAAACCCTAATTAATCAAGTGAAAATCCTAATTAAGACCAAAATTAACCAAAATCCACTTAAATCAACCTAAAAACTTTAAAAACCCTAATTAATCAAGTGAAAATCCTAATTAAGACCAAAATTAAGCAAAATCCACTTAAATCAACCTAAAAACTTTTAAAACCCAAATTAATCAAGTGAAAATCCTAATTAAGACCAAAATTAAGCAAAATCCACTTAAATCAACCTAAAAACTTTTAAAACCCTAATTAATTAAGTGAAAACCCTAATTAAGGTCAAAATTGAATAAAATTTACTTAAATCAACCTAAAAACATTTAAAACCCTAATTAATCAAGTGAAAATCCTAATTGAAGTCAAAATCAAATAAAATCCATTTAAACCACTTTAATCCATTTAATTTGAAGGAAAACCTAAATTAAACTCAAAAAACCCGAAAAAACCCTAAAGTCACTTAATTAAAATCCAAAAAACCCTAAAGTCACTTAATTAAAATCCAAAAAACCCTAATTTAAACCCAAAACTTTAATTAAAATCCAAAAAAACCTAATTAAACTAAAAACCATGATTAAAATCCAAGGAAACCCTAATTAAACTAAAAATCATGACAAAAATCCAAAAAAACCCTTAATTAAAATCCAAAAACCCAAAAACCCCCTAAAATAATTAAAATCCTGAAAATCCTAATTTAAAACCAACTAATTAAATCACAAAAACCTAAATTAATTTAATCACAAAAAACCCTAAAATAATTTAAATCCTAAAAACGCTAATTTAAAATCATTTAATTAAACCTAAAAGACCCTAGCTTAAAATCGCATAATTAAACTCAAACCCTTAAAAAACCCTAATTTAAAAACAATTAAACTTCAAAATCATAAAATCAAAACTTAATCACCAAAACAAATAATTTAAAAAAAACTTAAAACAAAACCAAAATTCTAAAACAAAACCAAAATACTAAAACCACACCAAAAAACCAAAAAAAAAAACAAAAGTCCAAAAAGTCTGGCTCGTTAAGTCCAAACCACACTTAATTTAAAACTTAGGATATATGAAAAATAAATGAATAGTCTCCTTCTTCCCCAACTGCAGCCATCACTCCATTCCTCCTTCCCCCACGAGCTGGCTAACCGCAGCCACGATGCCACGATCCCCTTGGCACCCTCCAACTCTCTTAAAAGCCTGAGAAACCACCTGGAGAAGAAAAGGGGGGAGCAGTAGAGAGGAGTCTCGTTGAAGAAAGAGGACCATAATCGTCGAAGACAGAGTTCCTGAGAGACCACCCCCATCTTGAGCCCCAAACCACCCAACGAATCTCCCCACCTTTAGAGCTCTCTTTTCAGCCCACTTGTAGCCCTACAGATCCTCTGAACTGCCGCAACCAGAGCATCACCCCGGAGCGTTGCCGTTGTTGGAGGATAGCCAGATCGTTCTAGGTATTTTCCTCTTCTTATTAACTTCAATTAAGCACCCCTCTAGGTTTGTAAAGTCTTTCCCTAATCTTCTGGTCGTGTTTCACCAGAGGCTACCCCTTGTCGTGCCGTCCCCTTTTGCTCTGGTGGTGGGTTCACCATCAGAGGTGAGGCCAGTGGTCTCTCGGCTCAGGACGAGGTCCCAACGCCCCCCTCATCTTCTCCCTCTTCCTCCTTGCTCCCCAAGTCCTCCGTTAGCCTCGCAGAAGCCCAGACGGATGGAGCACCGCTCGACGTCGCCGAGGAAGACGACCGGAGTCGTTGCAGGAGGGGTGGTCTGGGGGTCCTCAGACCTCCGCACAACCTCCAAGAAGTGCCTCACCTCCTTCCGGTCCTCACTCAACCACCGCAACCATCCTCCGATCCACCACCGATGATCTTCGACGATCGTCAGAGCCTACCGCTGCTTTCTCCGGCGAGTCGAACTGGAGGAGGCTTCCAATAGCTCTCATCGCTCCCCTTGCCACTGGAAAGCTCGCGATGGCCTCCTGGAACTCCCTCAGTCCTTGGATGCTGCTCACCGTAGCAACAACGTTGCCGTTGAGTCACCATCGTCGTCCCCACGACGCTCGCCGGAGCCCAAGGTGGGGGAGGCCTCTTAGGCCTCCCTAGTCCAGTCCACAGCCCTGGAGGTGCTCCCCGTGGTGCCCTCAAGCTCCTCCAACCACTGCCACCGCTTTCCCGCCGTCACAGCGCCGTCGGAGGACCGTAGGAGTACGTGTCGGAGAAACAACTTAGATTTAGGAAATTATTTTTTTAGTTTTTTATAATTACACATAGGTCCTAATTATCATTACATTTAGGTCCCTGGAATTTCATTCTGATCTTTTTTTCTTGCATCCAGGTCTTTTTTTCTTACATCCAGGTCTTTTCTTGCATCCAGGTCCTTTTTTATTACTTTTGGGTCCTTTTTATTAAACTTAGGTCCTGTGTTTTTGTGTTTAAACCCCTGAAGATTTAAATAAGTTTCATTCCTTTATTATTTTTGTAAATATTGCATGTTTTATCCTGTTTAAATTTTAATTTCTTTTTTAGTCCCATAAACGTTTGTTTCTTCACAACTAAGCCCCTGAGATCATGTTTTCTTTGCATTTAAGTCCTAAGCTTTTGCATTTTGCCACCAGAGTTCTTTGAAAAGAATTTCCTTTGTACAATTTGCATTTTAAACCTTAAAGTTATCATAATTACACTAATCATGTAAAAAACTTGATTTTTATCACATTTTGGTCCTGAAATTTTGCAAATCTGTCCTTGAACTCAATCTATAATGTTTTCTAGACAGGAAAATTTACATCCAGGTCCCTAAAACTTTCTTAAATCATAAATGATAGTTTTAATTGCATTTTAAATCACATTTTAATATGTTTCCCATTTATTAATTACATGAGCATGTACATAACCTGAGAAAAGATTTCATAAAAAACCATGTTTGAAATATAAATGAACATCTGATTTCACATTTTGGTAAGATTTGCTTCCTATGTGGGAATTTTGCATAGTAGACCTTAGGTTTAAAAAATTACCAAAAGTACAATCTTCACACGTGTCACATCACATAGCCACATTTTCTTTAAGTTCTACATCCTAGCATCAAGATAAGACTTTTTGAACACATTTTTAACCATGAACTTTGTCTTTTTGTGAATTTTGCACTTTAGACCTTGAGTTTTCAGGAAATTATCTATGTACAATTCTCACATCCTAGTGTCACATTTTCCTTTGATCCATCATCTGAACACTAGGATAGAAGTTTCTAGATGTATTTTTGATCTAGGTTTCACCCTTTTTTGTGAATTTTACGTTTTGGTCCTAATGCTTGTTCTTTATTGTTTTTACATCGTTTCATTGTTTTAAGACGTTCTCCTTTGCACGTTTTCTTTTTCTTGACATTTTTACATACGTTTTGGCATATCATAGACTATGCATTATCCCCATGCATGCATTTATCACATTTGTCCACTGAAATGACCAAATTGCCATTGTGTCATCAATTCATGCACTTGCATGTTAATTATTGCACCAAGTCAAGCATAATCTCTGTCCAAAGCATTTATTAGCATCCTTTACCCATTTAGGTACATTTCCATGCATTCTACATAGTTTTTGCTGTATTTACACATTAGTCCAGCCTTTTTGAATAAGTCTGCATTTCATGCATTCTTCCGTGGATTTTTCTCCTACTTGTCTTTGGATTCCTTCGTTGAATATTTGATTTGACTATCTTCATTGCATATTTTCAAAATTTTTAATTTGATTTGGATTTCATCGCCCGAGGGCGTATATTAACAGACCTAAAGGCCGACATTGGCCCCACCACGGATTATTTTTTATTTTTGATTTTCACGATCTTTTCCATGATTCCGATGACTCGGGTTGACCCCACTTTCTATCTTTTTAACCTTAGTATGATTTTCTGGACTATTCTTCACAAAAACATCGTCATTTTATGTGATTTTTTTCTCACCTCATCATTTTCCTACCTTGATATTTGTGAGGCTTTCTTTGATTCTGATGACCTGAGTCAGTGGCATTTTTGGCATTCTTGAGACCTGTATGATTTTTCGAGCATTTCTAGCCAAAAACATTGTCATTTCATGTGATTTTCTTTATTGTGCCATATTTTGTGATTTCGTCATTTCATGTGGATTTCTTCGCAACTTCCGCGTACCCTTTTATACACCCATCCAATCTTGTCTTGGCATTCATATCAGCATGATTAGCACACGATATAGGCATTTCAAGCATTCACTTAGCCTCTAGCAAGCGAATTAGATTACAAAGACCGAGTTTCTCGGGCGTACGGGGGTGCTTAACACCTTCTCCGTGCGTAATAAGAATCCTTACCCATCCTTTGGTTAGCAGACATCCGGCCTTCATATTTGCATCCCATTCATTCACTTTTTGTGAATTGTTTGTGATTTTCCTCTTCTTTCTCTTAATCGACTAGGTGACGACTCGTTTTCTTTTCCATTTCATCCCATATTGCACCCTTGCCATTCTGGCATGGCTGTGGCCTCCTCCCTCTGGCGCGACCCTACGTCGGATCCCTTGGGCTGGGCACGATCACAGAAATGGGCGACTCCGCTGGGGATACCAGATTCCGACTTTCAAGTTAGTTTTTTTGCTTGCTTTTTTGAGGCTTTGGTTTCATATGTTTGTTTGTTTGCCTTGCTTGTGATTGTTTGCTTACTTAGTGTGCTTTCCGCACTTTCTTTCACACATTTGCTCTGTCACTGCACACACATGCCATATATCTTGTCTTTTGATGTGATGAATGTTTTCTTTTCACAATCATGATGCCACGACACTTGCACATGCCATGATTATGCCTTTTGTTTGTTGTTTGCTTGCTTGCTTGCCTTACTTGTGTGTTTTCTTCCCCTTTCGCACTTGACATGCCTAAAAGAGTAGAGACATGTTTGTTTCTCCCTTCTGGTTAAAATAAAACACACAAACCCAGAGAAACAATTAATAAGGCAAAACTAGAGACCAATTTGAACTCTTACCCCTCTGGTTAATAAAATGTAAGAAAAAGACACAAAAGCATACATGCATGATTCATTCATATAGGTGCATGCATTCTTCTCCCCTGAGTTCACCTACAGTTTGCGAAGGACATTTCTAGTAGCCTATTTTATGACTTTGGTGTAGGACGTGTTGTTAGTTTGTCCCCCTTGTCCGGGGTCGTGTCGGTGCTAGTAGAGGGTACAACTCCATGCTACTGTAGGAGACGAGGCCACCAACGCACCACCCATTCACTGCCTGCGCTTTAGCCAGGATATAGAGCGAGGACCTTTACTTTCTAGCCTGTGTCGGAGACCTATTTACCCATGTGTGTTCCCGGAGTAAACAACCTTCTAGGAAACTCTTAGTTGATGAGAGAGCGCATAATAGTTCCATCCATATGCATTTGCATTCACGCCACCATAACAACTGCATCCTATTACTGATTTTAACACCAGTAGTTTTCTTTTTTCCAGGAAGAGCATACGTTCCTTAGCCACTGCTCGAGCATTCCTACCATGACTCCCCTGTTTGCGACGCTTCGTTGCTGATCATCTTTTCCCGAGTTATTCGTCACTTTGACGATAGCTCGTCCTAGGATTTATCCCCGTGTTTGCCATCGTAGTCTGGTTCTCACCCGTTCCCGGTCTGCTATGGCCCAACGCACTAGCGAGTCTCTTTCCGTCATTGTTGCTCCAGAGGGCACTTCCTTTTCGGTCCCTCCTATCCTTGTTGTGTCTTCAGCTATTCACTCTGTCCCCTTCGTGCATCACGAAGGTTCTGTCCCTTACCCTATAGGACATCCACTGACCTTGGCTAGTCTGGAGCCAGGCACTGAGTCTATCTCAATGGCCCCTGCTCGGGTTCTAGATGTATCACTGACAGCCTCACTTCCTCAGGGTTCCTTCTCTTTTAGCACTCAGCCCGCTATGGCAACATCCCTTATGGGTTCCTCGCCTCTAGGGTAACTTGTATCCGTCCCGTCTTTGACATCTGGACTTTCGATTGTGCCACCCCTCACTATTCCTGAGGGATCTCCTGCCGCACAAGCAGAGTATCTGTTAACCCTCACCCAAAGGATCGAGGGCATGGCCTTTACTATCCAGCCTACTATAGATGCCACTATTCCTGAGGCTCCCCGGAAGCTTGCTCCGGTGTTCCGGGCATCACCTTCAGCTCCACCACCTCAGCCTTCACCCCAGCTCCTCACTGCACCTAGGGCTGGCAATGGGTCGGGTCTGGACCCATAACCCACGGGTCTAGACCCATGGACCCGTAGACCCAGATCCGCTCATTTACTGGGTCGGGTCTGGGTCTAAAAATACCTGTGGACCCGTGGACTCTATTTATTTATAATATATTATAGTTAAATATAAAAAGTAATGTATAATATTTACACTATATATATAATATATATTACTCTACTCTTAAATTTCATTCTCTTTAAAGTCTAAAATTTATATGGTGTATGCACATTG